>CAUYRH010075593.1:0-12211 GCA_963574655.1 Perodicticus potto | reverse complement strand
TTGGAGGTCCCCCTCCTTGCCTATCATACAGCCTGCTGGTTCCTCAGCCCGCGCTGCCATCGCACCGACACCGCCAAGGTGGAGGCGGCAGGTCCGCCAGCTCCGCTGAGCTGGTCGGGGCACCAAATGTCCTGCATCAGGAGGGTGGACAGGAGAGCAGAGTAGAAAGGACTAGAGGCTAGCAGACTGAAGAGGCTCTATCCATGGTTCAACCAGGAGATGATGGCAGCTGGGGACAGAGGAAGGGTGTGGGGACAGAACGATGGTACAGATTTCTAGCATAGTCCTTTCTTGAATACAGGTGTCTAGATTAGATGGGCTTTGCTTAGTATGGACAATCATGCATGAAAGGGAAACATGAAAAGTGCTCCAAGACAGCTTCTTCAGAGTGAAGGATCTTATCACAATTGCGCCCTCGTTCCTGCAGTTTTGACTGGATGGTTGTTTTTATATGACAATTTGGTTGGGCTCTGGTACATAATTGTTTAATAAAACACTGATCTAGTTGAGATTGTGAAGGTATTTTGTACATGTGCTTAACATCTGTAATTAGCTGACTTTGAGCAAAAAAGATTATGCTGAATAATATGGGTGGGCTTCATCTAATCAGTTGAAAGGCCTTAAGAACAAAAATTGAGGTTTTCTGGAAAAGAAGAATTCTGCTTCAAGGCTGAAGCATCAGTTTTTTTTTTCTGTGACCGAGTCTTACTTTGTTGCCCTTGGTAGAGTGCTGTGCATCACAGCTCACAGCAACCTCAAACTTTTGGGCTTATGTGATTCTCTTGCCTCAGACTCCCAAGTAGTTGAGACGACAGGCACCCGCCACAATGCCCGGCTATTTTTTGGTTGTAGTTGTCATTGTTGTTTGGCAGGCCTGGGCTGGATTCGTACCCGCCAGCTCTGGTGTTTGTTGCTGGTGCCTTATCTGTTGAGCTGCAGGCACTGAGCCTGAAGCATCAATTCTTGCCTGAGTTTCCAACCTGCTGGTCTGCTTTATGAATTTCAGGCTTGCAGCCCCAACAATTGAGTCAATTCTTAAAAATAAAACTATACAATTGTCCCTTAGTGTCTTTGGAGGATTGGTTCCAGAACAGTCCCATGGATACCAAAATTCATGGACCCTCGATTCCCTTATTTAATATGGCTTAGTGTTTGTGTGTGCATATAACCTATGCACATCCTCCTGTATACTGGAAATTGTCTCTAGATTACTTATGATACCTAATATAATGGAAGTACTATATAAGTCATTGTTTTTATTTATATTTTTAGTTAATATTTTTCTAAATATTTTTGATCTGTAGTTAGTTGAATCCATGGATGTGAGCCCACAGATATAGAGGGAATATATACACACATATGTATATTTCTACTTTTCTTCTGTATAATATACATATACATATGTTCTATTGGTTATATTTCTCTCTAGAACCTTGGCTGATATAGTGGGTGAATCATTTAGGTCTTTAATACAAACAATAGAACCTTCTCTAACCTGTTTAAACAGGAAGGAATTTTTTTAAATTAAATCATATCTGTGTACATTAAGGCAATCATGGGGTACAATGTGCTGGTTTTATATACAATTTGAAATATTTTTATCAAACTGGTTAACATAGTCTTCATGGCATTTTCTTACATATTGTATTAAGACATTTATATTCTACATTTAGTAAATTTCACATGTACCCTTGTAAGATGCACCGTAGGTGTGGTCCCACTGATTACCCTCCTTCCACCCATCTTCTCCCCCTCCCCTTCTCTCTCTCTCTCCCCTTTCTTCATATTCTTGGGCTATAATTGGTTTCATAGTAGGGCTGAGTACATTGAAGACTTTTTCTTCCATTCTTGAGATACTTTGCTAAGAAGAATATGTTCCAGCTCCATCATGTAAACATGAAAGAGGTAAAGTCTCCATCTTTCTTTAAGGTTGCATAGTATTCCATGGTATATATTACCAACAATTTATTAATCCATTAGTGGGTCGATGGACACTTGAGCTTCTTTCATGATTTAGCAATTATGAATTGAGCTTCAATAAACATTCTGGTACAAATATCTTTGTTATAATGTGATATTTGGTCTTCTGGATATATATACTGAGTAGAGGAATTGTAGGATTGAATGGCAGGTCTATTTTTAGATCCCTAAGTGTTCTCCAAACATCGTTCCAAAAGGAATGTATTAGTTTGCATTCCCACCAGCAGTGTAGAAGTGTTCCATTTTCTCCACATCCATGCCAACATCTCTGGTTTTGGGGTTTTGTGATGTGGGCTAATCTTACTGGAGTTAGATGATATCTCAAATTGGTTTTGATATGCATTTCTCTAATGATTAAGGATAATGAGCATTTTTCATATGTTTGTAGGCCGTGTGCCTGTCTTCTTCAGAGAAGTTTCTCTTCAAGTCCCTTGCCCACCCTGAGATGGGATCACTTGTTCTTTTCTTGCTAATATGTTTGAGTTCTTTGTGGATTCTTTGTCGGAGACATAACCTGCAAATATCCTTTCCCATTCTGAGGGCTGTCTGCTTGCTTTACTTACTGTGTTCTTTGCTGTGCAGAAGCTTTTTAGTTTGATCAGGTCCCAGTAATGTATTTTTGGTGTTGCTTCAATTGCCTGGGGGGGGGGTCCTCCTCATAAAATAACAGGGAGGAATTTATTATAGGACATTACATAGCTCTCATGGAACCACTGAGAGGTCCATAGTATTAGGCTTGGAGGTTATGCACCTTCAATCAGCTGTCACTGTTCCAGTGCAGATGACTGTGCTCCTGTCACCAAATGCAGGTATCTTAGACCACACTTTTGCAGCCAAAACCCCACTATTGCTGTCCCTGAAAACCAGCTGCTTCTATAGCTTCCCTTACCAGAAGGTGGATTCCATATGGCACCTTCTTCCTTACTTTTCTCTACTTAGAGTTAAAGTCATCTTTATTTCACATCTAATCAGTGGAGCCTAGTTCACATCTGTACTCCAGCTCCAAGAGAGGGAGAGGAAAATTGCATTGTCTGGCTTGTGCTTTAGGGAGAAGGGACCGTAATGTGAGAAGTTCCCCATATATAGGAAGGACATTAAAAGGGGCTGGGAAACATGCAAAGGTTACATCAGCGGACCTGTGTTTTCTTAGCTCTGTTTTGCCTATGTGGGCATTATCCTTAGAATGCTCCAAAGTCCATCACAATGGCACCACTGTTGACCTGCTATCAGCAGCTCCATACAGTTGCAAGCAAAGAACTTATGAAATGAAATGTGAAATTATGCCAATACAGAACAGCAGAGAAGCAGACTGTTGGGTACACATAGTCCACTCTTTCTATAATGTTTGAGTAAAAAAACTGTTAAAAATGTTAGACGTGCCTCCAGCCCACTTTTCTACTTATCCTTTTCCTATACAAATGGACTCAAGATTAAAACAGCTGTGAGTGAGTGACAGTATGAAACATTAAAACTTAAAGGTACTTTTTATTGAGCCCTATTTGAGGGAACTACAATAAAGCCTTTGCTTCTCTATCTTGCCTGTTATTCATGTGTCCTTTAAAGTTGGTTTTCCTCCAGGGTTGGTCAAAATGTGTCTTTTGTTTTCAATCTTTGTGTTGTCAATCAAAAGGGCCAGTTGGGCTTGGCGCCTGTGGCTCAAGTGGCTAAGACACCAGCCGCGTACACCTGAGCTGGCGGGTTCGAATCCAGCCCAGGCCCGCCAAACAACAATGACAGCTGCAACCAAAAAATGGCCAGGCGTTGTGGCGGGTGCCTGTAGTACCAGCTACTTGGGAGGTGGAGACAGGAGACTCGCTTGAGCCCAGGAATTGGAGGTTGCTGTGAGCTTTGATGCCAGGCACTCTATCCAGGGTGATAGCTTGAGGCTCTGTCTCAAAAAAAAAAAAAAAAAAAAAAAAAAAAGGGCCATTGAGCCATTTGCACAGCTGCAATCTGGTATTCTGGGTTTTAGGGCAATGTGGCAACGCATCCTGGCAGGCCTCCTGCCTGCAAGCTGTAACATCCCACCAACTGCAACATCCTGCCAACTGCACTAATCTTAAGTGCTTTTTGAAGTATTTTTACATATGCATAACCCCAAGTAACCACCAAAGAAACAAGACATAAAACATTCCCAGCTTTCTAGAAGGTGCTTTTGTGCTCTTTCCAAATCAAAAACTCTGACAAGTAACCACTATTCTGACTTTTATCACCATTGATCAGTTTTGTCTACTCATGAATTCATTTGCTTAGAGTCATCAAGTTTGTCCATTTTTGTGTCTGGCTTATTTTGCTCACCATTACATTTATTGATATCCACGTTCCTGTGTATATCAGTAATTTGATTTATTGCTGTAAATTTAATGTATACACAATTGATTTATCTAGTCTACCATTGATGGACAATTAGCTTATTGCCTTTTTTTTTATCATTATGTATAAAGCTGCCCTCTATGGTAAATTTTAACTCTTACTATGAGGGTTCTATTTAAAACATCACCTTCACATACATTTACTATGGGAAATGGTTCTTGTTCTGTATTCAAAATTCCCTTCTGTGTTCTCTCTTGCTTTATGGCCTAATGGAAAGGAAATGGATTCGTGAGTGTGCAGGCATCATTCTAGAAGAAGAAAGGGAATATATTTATTGCCTGTTCTATTAACTCTAACAGTTCTATGAATAGGTTTTTTTTCTGTTCCACAAAGGAGGAAATTGAGGGACAGAGAAATTAGGTGACTTGTCCAGAGTTGTACAGCTACAAAGTGGTGGGAAGCAGCTTGAAATTCTAAAGAAAAGCATAGCCCTTTCCCAGCACATACCCTGTCCAAGTCATCCAGAGTCAGAATCACAGCAGGGATGGGAGTGGAGGGTACAGGGGTAGTGTATGGTATGACGTTGGTGATGTTGATGTGTGTCCAGAAGGTTCTATCCAGAAGCCTCAGATAGAGACTTCCACACTGTATCATGCTGCTCTGTGGTCATCCTTTTCCTCTTCTGATGAGTGGTGATTTCTCTCCTGTCCCTGTGACTCACTTTTTCCAGGCGTGCTGTTTCCTTTCCGCACACTGCATTCTGCACACCACAGTGATGTGCAGGGCATACAACTGCTTCCTTGGCACCTGAAGAGCGATACCGTTTGTCTCCCTGTCTGTGGCCTGCAGTGTGGTGTGACCATTACCAATATCTAGTTTCAGAACATTCTCATCATTCCTAAAGGAAACCCTGTATCCACGAAGCAGTCACTCTCCTCTTCCTGCTCTGCCCTCCAACTCTTTACAGTGTCGTGAGCACTCACCACATGCCCAGCACTGTGCTAATCTCAGTATACACAGATCTTACTAATTATCACAAAAGCAATTCTGTGAAATTGGGGTTCTTTCTTCCATTTCACAGATGAGATAACTGAGGCTCACAGACAATAGATTTATGAGAGGCCACAAAACGTATAAGGGGCAGAATCTGGAGCTGAACTCCCAGCCCAGTGTCGTTTCCTAACCTCTGCTAAATGATGACCCAGATCTAAGCCTTTCCTGTGATAAACATGAACGATGCAGGTCTGGTTGACTCTTAAGCACATGTTTTTTTTCCATTTTGAAAGAATATTCTTTCCATTCCATTCTGAAGGTCAGCAGTAACCAGAAAATGCAGTTGGCACACATTCAAAGGACTCATGCTCTAGGAATTTTCCAGGATCTGAGATGCGGGATTGAGGGACATAGTTTGATGACAAGATCTCAGATAATGTGACCCCCCAAAACCATCAGTTGCCTTCACAAATCTTGGGATGGCACACAGGGCAGTGGAATAAGAAATGAAGTGACTCCAAATGTGCCATGGGGGTGGGGGTGTCTTATGAAGGGAAAGTCTCTAACTAATGCCAAATGCCTGGTTCTTATCCACCGATCATCTGAGATTCATTCTTTAAGAGGTTAGGCTCCTGGTTCCCAGAACCATGTAGACTGACTTCCCTTGTGGTTTCAGAAATGAAAGAAGGAATTGCAATTTCTACTTCCACAAAAAGAGAGGGGGAACTTATTAGACCTAACACAGAAGTTAAAAACAGGACATGTAATCAAGGCAATTTTTCCCGGCCTTCATGCTATTGAGGCAAATCTTTTTTTGATGCCTTGTCTTACCTCATAGCAAACATATTAAAATGCATCTGTATACCAAAATTAATATCATTTGCATATGCATAATTTACGTACATATGTTGAGGTAGGTTTTAGTTGACTAACAATACTTTTGGTGGGCACTTAATTAAACATCTATAATTTTGATTTTGCTATTTTTTTTTTAGTATTTGGACAATACATTCTTTCTTCCAAGTCTCAAATAATTCCATAAGCTGTTGAACAGGTTGATGACCATTGGGCTTCATGCTGGTGGTTTCTTGACTCATCTGGCTTTGTGGGCTTTTCTGCGTGGCCATCACTGTTGGGTAGCACTCTGCTTTTTGGTCTGAATCTGATCATCTTCATCATGTGGTTGGACAAGAGTTCAGATGTGAGTTCTCCACTGATTTGGGAAAATAGGAATGTAAGTTACCCAGTCAAGTGTTCCAATGGATTATTTTTATATACCCTCTTTTATACACATAGCTGAATTTGTAGCTGCCATTCAAAATGGCAGCTGGTTTAGATACTAACTGCTAGCCAATGAGGGGTGGAGCAGAGAATCTCACCACTGAATGGATTTTGTGCAGTGTAAAATTTGACAAAATAAAGGGGTCCTGGGGGCATAACCTTGCATGTAGAAGAGCAGAGACAGAAAAATCATCAAAGACACAGTCTAAGGTTTTAAAAATTATTTTACAGACCTAATTGAGGTGTATTTTCTAGACATTAAAACGCTTACATATTTAATGTACAACTTGAACTTTTTTTAATCTACAGAACTAACGACTAGCCTGACTTCTATCACCATAGAGAGTTTAGCCTGTTCAGAACTTCATACAAATGAAATCATGCTAAATTTATTTGTTTTTTACTTCCTTTGCTTAATGTAATGTCTTGTGAAATTATCTATGTTGCTGTGTTTATTAATAGTTTGTTCTTTTTAAATCCTGGGTAGCATTCTGTTGTGTAAATATACAACCATTTGTTTATCCTTTTACTTGTTGACAGACGCTTAGATTGTTTCTAGTTTTGACTACTATGACTTTGACTACTATGAATATTTGATAAAAGTCATTTGTGGGGCTATGTCTTCATTTCTCTTGAATAAATATTTGGAGTAGAATTGCTGGATCTTGTGGTAACTATGCATTTAACTCAATAAGAAACTGCTGAAGAGTTTTCCGGTATAATTATGTGGTATATGAGAGTTCTAGTTCCTCCATATTTTTGGCATTACTTGGCTCTTATAAGTCTTTTTAATTTAGCCATTCTTCTGGTGGGTAGTAAGCAGTATCTCACTATAGTTTTAATTTTCATTTCCCTGACAATGATGTTGAGTATCTTCATCTATTATTAGTCATTTACATATATCTTCTTTTAGGATATGTCTGTTTAAATCTTTTGCCCACTTCTTGCTGGGTTCTTCTCATCACTACCATAAGTTATAACTATGGCTTGCCCTTTTATTTTCTTAACTTAAAGAACATAATTTAAAATGTTTTAATAAAATCCACTTACTTTTTTCCCTTATGGCTAATGGGGCTTTTTGGGTATTATCTAAGAAATTATACTTACTGCATGGTCATGAAAATATTCTATTTTTTCTAGAAAGCTTCTAGATTTATAAGTAGGTTTAAAAACCATTTTTACTTAATTTTCACTTCTCATAAGGTCAAAATTTATTTTTTCTATTTAGACATTCAGTTCCTGGCATTGTTTGTTGAGTAGTCTATTCCTTTCTTCATTTTATCGACTGGCATCTTTATGAAGAATTAAGGGACTGTTTATGTGTATGTCTATTTTTGTACGCTGTTACGTTTTGCTGACTTATTTGTGGTTATGACAACATCACACTGGTTTGTAGCTTTATAGTAAGTTGCTCTTTGGTAGGTCTTTTTTTTTTTTTATTAAATCATAGCTGTGTATATTAATGTAATCATGGGGTACAATGTGCTGGTTTTATATACAATTTGAAATCTTTTCATCAAACTGGTTAACATAGTCTTCATGGCATTTTCTTACTGTGTCAAGACAGTTATATTTTATACTTAATAAATTTCACATGTACCCTTGTACAATGCACTGTAGGTGTGGTCCCACCACTTTCCCTCCTTCCACCCATCCTCCACCTTCCCCTCCCTTTCCCCTTTCCCCTTCTTCTTGGGCTATAATTGGGTTATAGCTTTCATATGAAAGCTATAAATTGGTTTCATAGTAGGGCTGAGTACATTGGATACTTTTTCTTTCATTCTTTTTTTTTAATTAAATCATAGCTGTGTACATTAATGCAAACATGGGGTACAATGTGCTGGTTTCATATATAATCTGAATATTTTCATCAAACCAGTTAACATAGCCTTCATGGCATTTTCTTAGTTATTGTGTTAAGACATTTATATTCTGCATTTAGTAAGTTTTACCTGTACCTTTCTAAGATGCACTGTAGGTGTGGTCCCACAAATTATCCTCCCTCTACTCATCCTCCCTCCTCCCCTCCCCTCCCTTGACCCTTTCCCTAGATTCTTGTGCTGTAATTGGGTTATAGCCTTCATAAGAAAGCTATAAATTAGTTTCATAGTAGGGCTGAGTACATTGGATGCTTTTTCTTCCATTCTTGAGATACTTTGCTCAGAAGAATATGTTCCAGCTCTATCCATGTAAACATGAAAGAGGTCAAGTCTTCTTTCTTTAAGGCTGCGTAATATTCCATGGTGTACATATACCACAATTTATTAATCCATTCATGGGTCAATGGGCACTTGGGCTTCTTCCATGACTTAGCAATTATGAATTGAGCTTCAATAGACATTCTCGTACAAATATCTTTGTTATAATGTGATTTTTTGGTCTTCTGGATATATACCTAGTAGAGGAATTGTAGGATCGAATGGCAGTTCTATTTTTAGATCCCTAAGAATTCTCCAAACATCTTTCTGAAAGGAACGTATTAGTTTGCATTCCCACCAGCAATGTAGAAGTGTTCCCTTTTCTCCACATCCACGCCAACATCTCTGGTTTGGGTGTTTTGTGATTTGGGCTAATCTTACTGGAGTTAGATGATATCTCAAAGTAGTTTTGATTTGTATTTCTCTGATGATTAAGGATGATAAGCATTTTTCATGTGTCTGTAGGCCATGTGCCTGTCCTCTTCAGAGAAGTTTCTCTTCAAGTCCCTTGCCCACCCTGAGATGGGATCACTTGTTCTTTTCTTACTAATACATTTGAGTTCTCTGTGGATTCTGGTTATTAAATCTTTGTCAGAGACATAACCTGCAAATATCTTCTCCCATTTTGAGGGCCATCTGCTTGCTTTACTTACTGTGTTCTTGGCTGTGCAGAAGGTTTTAGTTTGACAGGTCCCAGTAATGTATTTTTGGTGTTGCTTCAATTGCCTGAGGGGTCCTCCTCATAAAATGTTCTCCTGGGCTGATTTTTTTTTAAGTGTTTTCCCTGCACTTTCTTCTAGTATTTTTATAGTTTCATGTCTTAAGTTTAAATCTTTAATCCAGTGAGAGTCTATCTTAGTTAATGGTGAAAGGTGTAGGTCTAGTTTCAGTTTTCTACAGGTCTTCAGCCAGTTCATCCAGCACTATTTGTTAAATAGGGAATCTTTTCCCCACTGAATGTTTCTTTTTCTTTTTCTTTTTTTTTTTTTTTTGAGGTTTTTTTTTAGAGGGGCTGGGTTTGAACCTGCCACCTCCAGCATATGGGGCCAGCACCCTACTCCTTTGAGCCACAGGCCCTGCCATGTTTTTTTTTTCTTTCTTTTATTTTTTTTATTAAATAATAGCTGTGTACATTAATGCAATCATAGGTACAATGTGCTGTTTTTATATACAATTTGAAATATTTTCATCAAACCGGTTAACATAGCCGTCATGGCATTTTCTTGGTTATTGTGTTCAGACATTTATATTCTTTATTTAGTAAGTTTCACCTGTACCCTTCTAAGATGCACCATAGGTGTGGTCCCACCAATTACCCTCTCTCCACCCATCCTTCCCTCTCCCCTCCCCTCCCTTGCCCCTTTCCCCAGATTCTTGTGCTGTATTTGGGTTATAGCTTTCCTATGAAAGCTATAAATTAGTTTCATAGTGGGGCTGAGTACATTGGATACTTTTTCTTCCATTCTTGAGATTCTTTGCTAAGAAGAATATGTTCCAGATCCATCTATGTAAACATGAAAGAGATGAAGTCTCCGTCTTTCTTTAAGGCTGCATAATATTCCATGGTGTACATATACCACAATTTATTAATCCGTTCATGGGTCGATGGGTACTTGGGCTTTTTCCATGACTTAGCAATTATGAATTGGGATGCAATAAACATTTTGATACAGATATCTTTGTTATAATGTGATTTTTTGGTCTTCTGAATATATACCTAGAAGAGGAATTAGAGGATTGAATGGCAGTTCTATTTTTAGACCTCTAAGTATTCTCCAAATATCTTTCCAAAGGACCTTATTAGTTTGTATTTCCACCAGTAATGTAGAAGTGTTTCTTTTCTCCACATCCACGCCAGCATCTCTGGTTTTGGGATTTTGTGATGTGGGCTAATCTTACTAGAGTTAGATGATATCTCAAAGTAGTTTTGATTTGTATTTCTCTGATGATTAAGGATGATGAGCATTTTTTCATGTGTCTGTAGGCCGTGAGCCTGTCTTATTCAGAGAAGTTTCTCTTCAGGTCCCTTGCCCACCCTCTGATGGGATCACTTGTTCTTTTCTTGCTAATACTTTCGAGTTCTCTATGTATTCTGGATATTAAACCTTTGTCAGAGACATAACCTGCAAATATTTTCTCCTAGCCCCTACTGAATGTTTTTAATTGGCTTGTCAAAGATCAAATAATGCTAAGTAGATGGGTTCATCCCTTGGTTCTCTATTCTGTTCCACCCGTCTACATCGCTGTTTTGATCACTATCAATTTATACTATAGTCTGAGCTCTGGTAGCTTGATTCTTCCTGCTTTGTTTTTATTTCTGAGTAATTTCTTGGCTATTTGAGTTTTTTTCTGATTCCATATAAAATGAAGTATTATTTTTTGAGATCTTTAAAGGATGACAGTGGAGCTTTAATCAGGATTGCATTAAAATTGTATAATGCTTTGGGTAGTATGGACATTTTAACAATATTGATTCTTCTCAGCCATGAGCATGGTATGTTTTTCCATTTGTTAATATCTTCAGCTATTTCTTTTCTTAGAGTTTCATAGTTCTCTTTATAGAGATCTTTCACATCCTTTGTTAGATAAACACCCAAATATTTCATCTTCTTTGGCACTACTGTGAAAGGAATAGAGTCCTTGACTGTTTTTTCAGCTTGACTATTGTTTGTATATATAAAGGCTACAGATTTATGACTGTTGATTTTGTAAGCTGAGACACTGCTGTATTCCTTGATTACTTCTAAGAGATCCTGTAGAATCCCTGGAGTTTTCCAGATATACAATAATATCATCTGTGAAGAGTGAAAGTTTGATCTCTTCTGACCCTATATGGATACCCTTGATCGCCTTTTCTTCCCTAATCGCAATGGCTAAGACTATTTTTCGTAGGTTGTAAGGTTGTTTGGTATGAATTCTCTAAGTTTGCTTTTATTTTGAAGATTATTTTGGCTTTTCTAGATATTTTGCATTTCCATACAATTGTTAGAATCACTTATTCTTTCTTTCTTTCTTTTTTTTTTTTGAGACAGAGTTTCACTATGTTGCCCTTAGTAGAGTGCTGTGTGTGACAGCTCACAGGAACCTGTAACTCTTTGGCTTAAGTGATTCTTTTACCTCAGCTTCTCAAGTAGGTGGGACTACAGGTGCCTGCTACAACGTCCCAGCTATTTGTTTTGTTGCAGTTGTCATTGTTGTTCAGCAGGCCCAGGCTGGGTTGGAACCTGTGCCAGCCTCAGTGTATGTGGCTGACGCTGTAACCACTGTGCTATGGGCGCTGAGCCATAGAATCACTTTTTCTTTTCTTTTTTTTTTTTTTTTTTGAGACAGAGCCTCAAGCTGTCACTCTGGATAGAGTGCTGTGGCATCACAGCTCACAGCAACCTCCAATTCCTGGGCTCAAGCGAGTCTCCTGCCTCCGCCTCCCAAGTAGCTGGGACTACAGG
>CAUYRH010075591.1:0-38161 GCA_963574655.1 Perodicticus potto | reverse complement strand
TATTTGCAATCCAGATTCTGAATTTGACTTCAGACATCTCA
This sequence comes from Perodicticus potto, assembly GCA_963574655.1. Taxonomy (NCBI): domain Eukaryota; kingdom Metazoa; phylum Chordata; class Mammalia; order Primates; family Lorisidae; genus Perodicticus; species Perodicticus potto. The sequence continues at coordinate 38,120 of CAUYRH010075591.1, read as the reverse complement.
GCCATTTGCCTATGTAGGAGATCTTGTGCTGTGTCTGCCTTGTCCTTACTTGAAGGGGTTGGTCTACTCTGATTATTCATACTGCCAGAGTTTTTCCATTGATTCCGCCCCATGGTTATTTTTCACTGTTACGGTTGGGCCTTCAAGTGGTGGGCGGAGGGTTATGCAGTTGTCTGGGAAGTTTTTGGCCGGGAGTGGGCCTGCAGGGAGGCCTGGCAGTCGCCCCTGGGGTCCCTAGAAGAAGGCTGGCCCATGGAGGCCCCGTGGGTGCCAGGCGGAGGTCTGTGCAGTTGCCAGGAGTGGCCCTGGTTGGGAGCCTGGTGGTCACGGGCAGAGTCCCTGGTGGAAAGCAGACCTACAGAAACCCAGCTCATGTGGGATGCAGGGCCAGGTGGTTGCAAGGGGAGTTCTTGGCTAGGGGCAGGCCTGCAGAGGCCTGGAAGTTGCCAGTGGAGTCCCTGGCAGAAGGCTGGCCTGTAGAGGCCCCGTGGGCAGCAAGTGGAGGCCCACTCGGTCACCAGTACTGTCCCTGACCTGGGGCGGACCTGCAGGGGTCCTGCTGGGGCCAGACGGAGGCCCGTGCAATCACCAGGGGAGTTCCTTGTCAGGGGCAGATCTGCGGAGGCCTGGCAATTGCCAGCAGAGTCTGTAGCTGATGGCCAGCCTGCAGAAGGCCCACAAGCAGAGGGCACAGGGCCAGGTGGTCATCAGGGGAGTACCATGCAGGGATGGGCCTGCAGAGGCCTGACAGATGCAGTAAAAATTATTGGCAGGGGGCATACTTGTGGAAGCCCTGAAGCTTGGGAGCAGGGCCACATAGTCACCAGGGGATTTACTCCCCAGAGGCAGGCCTGCAGGGGTTCTGCAGATGCCAGGCAGAGGCCTGCGTGGTTGCAGGGGAGATCCTGGCTGGAGACAGACCTGCTGAGGTCTGGCGGTCACTGGGAGAGTCTCTAGCAGAGGGTGGATCTGCGGAGGCCCGGCAAACACGGGTGTAGTAGGGCCAGGCAGTTGCCGGAAGCTTTTCTGGCCGTGGGCCACCCAGCAGTGGCCTGGCAGTTGCAGGCAGAGTTCCTGGCAGAAGGCAGGCCTACGAGAGCTCTGCAGCAGAGACACAGAACCGCCCAGTCGCCAGGGGATTTACTTGCCAGGGGCAGAACTGCTGGACCCTTGTGGATGACAGGCAAAGGTGCGTAGTAGTTGGGGGGAGTTCCTGGCTGGGGACAGATCTGCAAAGGTCTAGCGGTCACTGGCAGAGTCGCTCGCAGACTGCTGACCTGCAGAATCCCCTCAAGCCCGGGTGTAGGACCAGACAGCTGCCGGGAGCGTTTCTGGCCAAGGGCCGCCCAGCAGAGGCCCGGTGGTTGCAAGCAGATTTCCTGGCAGAAGGCAGGCCCACGAAAGCTGTGCAAGCACAGGCACGGAGCTGCCCTGTCGCCAGGGGATTCACTCACCAGAGGAGGAACTGCTGGAGCCCCGTGGGTGTCAGGCAGAGGTTCGTGTAGTTGCCGGGATAATTCCTGGCTGGGGACTGATCTGGAGAGGCCTGGCAGTCGCCGGCAGAGTCTTGAGCCAACTGCTGATCTACAGAAGCCCCTCAAGCCCGCCTGTCGGGCCAGGGAGTTGCCGGGAGTGTCCCTGGCCGTGGGCCGCCCAGCAGAGGCCCGGCAGTTGCAAGCAGAGTTCCTGGCAGAAGGCAGGCCACGAAAGCTGTGCAAGCACAGGCATGGAGCTGCCCTGTCACCAGGGGATTCAGTCGCCAGGAGGGGAACTGCTGGAGCCCCACAGGTGACAGGCAGAGGTTCATGAAGTTGCTGGGGTAATTCCTGGCTTGGGACTGATCTGGAGAGGCCTGGCGGTCGCTGGCAGAGTTTCCAGTGGACCACAGACCTGTGGGAGCCTGGCAAGCCTGGGGCAAGGGATCAGTCACTCACCTGTGGCTTCCGTGGCCAGAGGGGAGGGAGCCTCACCACAGCCCTGCCCATAGTCTATTCCCGGTGGAGTGCTTGTTCAGGCTGGTAAGGGTGGGAGAGCTGCTTAGGGACCTCCTCCCTCAGTCTCAGCGGGGGGGGGGGGTTTAGGCTTCTAGTTCATCAGGTAAGGGGGGAAGGGTATGCAGTAAGTTTAGAATGGTGAGGAAAACTTTAGTTCAGTTTTTCTACCTAGTAACGGAGTTTTCAGAGTCACACCCGGGTGCTCAGGGGAAGCACTCCTCACTTCCCACAGCACAATTCTGTGGGGTGAGACAAGAGGTCCACAGTTCACCGCCTGTCTGTAGAAAACTCGTAGGAGCAAAAGAAGAGAATAAGAAGAAAGAAAACAGAAAAGCAAGAAACTCAGAGGCTTCTTGGGGGAGGGGATGGGCACTCTTCCTTACAGATGAATTTTGTACCTGAAGCGTGCTTTCTTGGGGTCACAGCAGGTCTCAACAGAGGTTATCCACAGAAATCACTTCTCTCTCTCGGCTGGGTTCCCATATTCAGCTTAATTGTGCAGTTTCAAGAGGTTATCTTCCCTTTTGGATGGGAGCCTTTTTCGGAAGCTGCTTCCAGTCAGCCATCTTACTCCGCCCCCCTATACTTCCTAATACGAATTTTAAGTCACTATTTCAGATTCTTTTTCATGTGCATTGCTGTGATGTTTGTCAACTTTCTCCATATCATATGACAATCTACAAAGACATAATAAAATTTCAAGTGTGATTGAAGTATTGTAGTCAAAACCATTCTAAGTACATTGTATAATCTAGCAACTATGAAATTAATCACAAACAGAGTCAAAAAGACAATTTGGGGTGCCAGAAAATAATCATTAACCTTACATGTCTTAAAACTGTGCTATTCATTATTTTAAATTCAAATGTTGATTCATTGAAATGCAAATAATAGTATCATGTGTGCATCTAATCAGAGTGCCCTGACTTAACCTTTATATTTCATACGTCTGGCTACTTTAGGTACTTAGGCTCCTAATGAAAGGAAATTTATTTCTGAGACAATACCCACATGTTAGAAATTCACCAAATGATATCATCCTCCACACCAAACACTTCAAACAATGATAGCATTTCAAGTCTTCTCCTTTGTATATGCATCCAACACCCATGTACAAGCCCATTGAGCACCTTTCTAATTTACTACCTTATTTCCATGTTAGGTTCATTCTTTGAATCCCTCCTTTTCCAACATTTATTTAATGTCACTGACATAATGTGGAAGGTTAATGGGTTTCTGCATCACTTATTTCCTCACTTGAAGAGAGAAGCAGATGTTTCACACCTGCTTGGGTCTCCATGATGTTGCTGCTGCAGGAGCCAAGAGACTGGAAGTGTATTGCACAGGCCCAGTGTGAGATGCTGCCAGGCTCCAGACAGAACCAGCTGGATGGGTGGAGGACAAACTCAATAGCACTTTTTTTTGCACATTCAATAAAAGAAACCATGTCAGAACATTTTGATTCTAGATTTCCCTATCTGCCACAGGCACACATTCCAGGGAAAAGTGTGATCAAGTGTACTGATGAGATCTGGCAATCACTATACAACATGCAAAGAGCACAGTTGGCAGAGGGACTTGCACTATTCATTTGGGCAGCTGTGAAAGAAAGAATCCTGCTGTCCACATGTGAAGTTGGGAAGAAGTATAATGTGCCATTGACAAAAACTTTCCCCAGATGCCAGAGCAAGATTTGTCTTGTATTTTAGACTTTCTTTCATGAGGAGAATGATGCAAACACATCTGTTTCCACAAACAAGTAACATGCTGCATGGATATAAAGACACCCACACTGAACTATAGTTGACAGGGATCCTTTTGTTTTAAGTCTTCAAAGATTTTTTTAAGTTGCTCTACTTTGCATCTAAGAATAGGCAATAATGGTTTTTCATCTTCACCAATAAACTCATTAATAAGGATTTATTTTGTAATTAAGTGCTTATCCACAAATCAAAGTAGGCTGAAATTAATTTACAAATACCCTGGACTTGTAACAGAGGCACTGTCAATTTAGAAGGGTTCAATAATGTCTAGAGAAGACATAGAAAAGTGCTAAGATCTACTTAGAGTTGATTTAATCTGAATGTTGTGATGACAAAAAAAAAAATCCTTATCAGAATCAAAGAAAGAAACTATTGCAATGCAGTAGGTAATTTAATTGATACAAGTAGAAAAGTAACACTGTGATGTGATGCATGTGATGTAGTTTTAATGAGCGATGGAGCAGGTATCTGATGCAGCTTACATCCACATGGCTTTGCAAGAAATAGTCAATAAAAGACTCTGAAGAAATAATATTTTACAGATTCTGCTTATTCTATATTCAGGATTTTTCCAGATTTTTTTAACTCATATTGCATGCTCAATTTCAATCCTATTTTTCTTTTAGAGTAGGTATTCTTAGTAAAGTGTATGAACATGATGGCCCATAACGTCTTGGATGGAGCTCTTTTGAGGAGCCCATAATAGCTCTAGATATTCTCCATGTGACAAAGGTACAAACAACATATGATCTTAAGGATTTCAATCCATAAATGCACTAGATTTCCATGGCCTGAGGTTAAGAGCTTTACTTAAAACATATTAACGGTTATTGTCCCAGTGTTTGCGGATATATGAAAGGGATTAGACTGACAGCAGTACAATAGAAAAATAGCTTGATCCACACATGTAGGGAAAACAGATTCTTCCTTTTTTTTTTTTTTTTAAATACTTAGTTTCACTCTGTCACCCTAGGTAGAGTGCTATCGCATCATAGCTCACAGCAACCTCAAACTCTTACAGCAACCTTAAACTCCTGGGTTCAAGCCATCATCTTGCTTCAGCCTCTGAGTAGTAGGAACGATAAGCATGTGCCACCATAGCCAGCTATTTTTTTCTATTTTTATTAGAGATGGGGTCTTGCTTCTTACTTAGGCTGGTTTTGAACTCCTATACTCAAGCAATCCACCCACCTCAGTCTCCCCGAGTCTAGGATTATAGTTGTGAGTCACCATACCTCACAGATTTTCTATCTTTTTATCAAAAGGCAATTAGTACAAGATAACATATTGAAAGTGCTATTTTTTAAAAATCAAAAACAAATTGCTGAGCATGGCTCACACCTGCAATCCTAGGATTCTGGGTGACCAAGGCAGGTGGATTGTCTGAGCTCAGTAGTTGGGGACCTATCTGAACAAGAGTTAGACCCTGTCTCTAAAATAGCCGGGCGTTGTGATAGGCACCTGTAGTCCCAGCTACTTGGGAAGCTGAGGCAAGAGAATCACGTGAGCCCAAGAGTTTGAGGTTGTTGTGAGCTATGACGCCAAGGCACTCTACTGAGGGCAGCAAAGTGAGACTCTGTTAAAGAAAAAGACAGAGAGAGAGAAAGAGAAAAATAAAAATCTTTTAAAAAGTGTTTTCCCTCTGAAATCTTTTGGATACTATCAAACTCATTAGTGTACCAATGTGCCTGAGTAAAAAGGTCTCTGCTCTACAACTTTCAGTGAGATTCCATATACAGACACAGCAGTATTTCACCTGGAGCAGAGTCCTTACACACAGACTTCATAGATATGATCATATTGAGACTCCTTTGCATCACAAATAAATTGGAAATTTGGGGGATTTTTTTCCTTTTAAACATAACAAAAAAAATGAAAACATAACTAGTACTATGTTTTCCAACTTCTAGTCAAAAATACTATAATTCCAAAGTAAAAGTAAATAGGAGAAACATAAATAAGAAGAGTGTGGGATGGCACCTGTGGCTCAAAGGAGTAAGGTGCCAGCCTAATATGCTGGAGGTGGCAGATTCAAACCCAGCCCCAGCCAAAAACCACAAAAAAAAAAAAAAAAAAAAAAAAAAGAAGAAGAAGAAGAGTGTCTTGGGAAATCCAGGGGGTTAATATTTCTCATTCAAAAACATTTTAAAACTGTAAATAGTATCTCAATTTTATTCCTAAAACATCTTCCTGAAAAGCTTAGTATATTGAAAGATTTTTAGATGGATCATAGAAAAATTCCTATTAAAGGTCTTGTATGGTGAACACTTTTATAAAATCTTTACCCCTTGATCCATCAAAAGTAATTTTCAATACTGTTTGCTTAAATTTCTAAAGTATAATGAATTACAATAAAATAAGAGTAATGACTCAGGCCTTGATTTCAATTTTCTAACCACAGAACATCCAATTAAAAATAAATTAGAAACTATGGATAATGAATAATCACTAAACTGTATTCATTTTTTTCTTTCCTGCTTCTATATTTTCTTTTAATATTAAGTAATTTACTTTCATTAAAACTTTCTCTATCATCCCAATATTTACCAGTAAGTTGATTATTTACTGGGTATATTACAATTTAAACTATGTTAATTGGAGATTGCATTTTTATACATTAGTTTATGTTGTTTCTTCAGAAAAGATGTCATAGCTAAAGACAATCAAACCAAAAACAAAACTTGCATTTTTCTTTTTTTTTATTAAGTCATCTATACATAGATCATGAATACATTTATGCATATGTGGAGTACAATGTGTTCATTTTTCTTATACAATCTGAAGTGATTGCATCAAACCAATCAACATAGCTTTCACCTAATTTACTTGACTGTTGTGTTAAGACATTTATGTTCTACACTTGACAGATTTGACTTGTACCCTTGCAAAATGCTCCATAGGGGTGATCCCGCCATTTACTCTTCCTCTATCAAACCTCCTCCATCCCTTCCCTTCCCACTCCATTTCCCTCCTTCATCCTGGGCTATAGTTGTGTTCTATCTTTCATACGAAAGTGTGAGTAAATATAAGTAGGTTTCATAGAAGTACTAAGTACGTTGGATAATTTTTCCTCCATTCTTGAGATACTTTACTCAGGAGAATATGTTCCAGGTCCCTCCATGTAAAATAAAAGAGGTAAAGGCTCCATCTTTTTTTAAGGCTGAAGAGTATTCCATGGTATACATATACCACAATTTATGGGTATACATATACCCACATTTATGGGTCGATGGGCACTTAGGCTTCTTCCATGACTTGGCTAATCTGAGCTGCAATCTGTAGTTTTGGGATTTTGTGACATGGGCTACTCTTACTGGAGTTAGATAGCATCTCAAAGTGGTTTTTATTTGCATTCCTCTAATGATTAAAGATGAAGAGCATTTTTTTCATGTGTCTGTAGATCATGCGCCTGTCTTCTTTGGAGAAGCATCTGTTCAGGTCTCTTTCCCACAGTGAAATGGGATCACTTGTTCTTTTCTTATTAATAAGTTTGAGTTCTCTGTGGATTCTGGTTATCAGACCTTTGTTGGAAATGTAACCTGCAAATATCCTCTCCCATTCTGAGAGCAGTCAACTTGCTTTACTTACTGTGTTCTTAGTAAAATGAAGAAGCTTTTTAGTTTGATCCGATCCCAGTAATGTATTTTTGGTACTGCTTCAATTGCCCTGGGGGAAAACTTGCATTTTTCATAAAAGAATTAGAATTCAAGTTCTAAAATAATGTTTATCACATCATTTTTGTCCATTTTATTTTTTAGAATTTCACGATACAGCAATTTCAGCCATAAATTCTGAAAACTTTAGCAAAACCAAAAACTCCTTTTAAATGATGAATTCTTATTCTTACCCTGATAAAAAAAGAAATATACCATGTACATTGTTTTGTTTTTTGAGACAAGATGTCTCTGTTGCCCAACTTGAGAGCAGTGGCGTCACCATAGCTCAACTCCTACACTCAAGTGATCCTCCTGCCTCAGCCTCCTGAGTAGCTAGGACTACAAGTGCAAGCCACTGCACCCAGCTATTTTTTTTTTTTTTTTTTTGTAGCGACAAGGTCTAGTTGTTTCTCAGACTAGTTTTAAACTTCTGGCTTCAAGTGATCCTTCCATCACAGCCTCCCAAAGTGGTAGGATTATAGGTATGAACTACTACACGGATCCCATGTTACCTTTTTATTACATATTATAGCAACTTTAAGTATATTTGTGTCCTGCATAATGACGTTTCAGTCTCCAGTGGTCCTATACAATTATAATATTATAGTTTTACTATATATTTTCTATGTTTAGTTACACAGATACTTACCATTGTGTTACGATTGCCTACAGTATTCAGTGCATGCTGTACAGGTTTGTAGCCTAGGAGAAATAGGCCACACCATCTAGCCTAGAAGTGTAGTAGGCTATGCCATCTAGTTTTGTGTAAGTGGACTCTATGATATTTGCACAACAATGAAATCACCTAACAATACATTTCTCAAAACATATCTCTACCATTAAGCAATTCATGACTATATATTTTTCACTGGCCTGACGATGTCTAACTCCTCCTGCACAAGTCCCTACTTTACTTAGCAAGAAACCGGGGGGAGGCATTCCTGAGAAGACTATTCTGAAATACAAGTATCATCTTCATAGCTTATGATGCCAAAAATAACTATATCAAAATGGCACATATTCTATCTGTGTGTTGTTTCTTCTCTATAGATAAAACCTCTAAGAAAAATTCTTTCAGAGGTCTGACCACAAACTCTGATCCTCAAAATCCAGCAAAACCAACCAGAGCAATGCCAGAGCAGAAGGGAACAGGAAGCCAGAAAGAAGGTCCAGTCAGGTAAGAATTTGGTAAACCACGTGACACGTCACAGATATTTGCTCAGCCTGCGTTAAAAGATTCAAACACCTAATCTCCCCTTTACGTGAATAAAAAGGAGTAAAACTACATAACAGTAGGGAACTAGGTCAGAACTAAAAGATTGGCTCTCCCCAAGTTCACTGTGCCTCACTGGCCAGGCACGTCCACTAACCAGGCTCTCCAGGTAGCCATTGGCTATAGGGCAAAGCATACCAACAAAAACACAGCAGTTAAGTGTCTGAGTCATTGCATCATCATAGAAACTTCCTATATATTTGTTAGGCATGAATTTTTAGAAAAAAGAAAAATAAAAAAGTGAAGAAAGATTTTTGAGTTCACAAAGAAATAGCTATTATATTTCTGCAAATAATTTATTATTCCAGAAGATCAATTATGATTTCCTTTCACTGGATAAATAAAATGTGTTATGATAAACAAGGATAATTATGGAAATGGGGAATCTTTATGCCATTGCAGAAATACAGTTTTATAAGTACGTCTCATAAAATTATTGGAAATATTACAAAAGAGTTAGCAATTTAAATATGAATCAATGAGCCCTTCCTTTTACCACTTCTTGGCATGGTACCATGTGCCTGCTGATTCAATGTGAGTTGCTTAACATTAGCTGCAGTGTGCTTATCATACAATAAAAGTGTATTCTTCTTTAACAGACAAGAAAAGTCATTTAAAAATAAATTAAAAGTACCTATTCCTGCACCCCACTCCACCCCATCCCACCTCTTCTTCTCTCTCAGCAGCACCTCCACTGTGTTAAACCAGCTGCCATCAGTACGAGTGACTCTGATTACCCAGGGTTGCTGAATGAACATCAGAAGAGAGTGTCTTTTTGATAAATGCAAATTTAGCTATATGTGAAAATAAACATCAACTCACTCTACTCCCCCCACACACACACACAAAATGGTATTGACAAAAATAGAACCTGATGTATTATTTAGGTGAAAGGATGTTTAAACTCTAGGGTAAGGACTGAAATTATACAAAGTGACGTCATTATTTATTTTACTTATATTACTACCAGTGTTTATGGAATGATTTTCATTCTTATTAGCAAGTCATCATTATCTTCACTCAGCAGATAAGCAAACCAAGGCAAAAAAGGTTAATTAGTTTGCCTGTAGTAATGGGGTCAGCTCAGCTAGGATTAGACTGCAAAAGACTTAAATCCCTGAGGGAAAAATTTTCCTCCCTCCCACCAATACATTCACATTTAATCAACAGCCTAAACTTTTGAACTAATTTCTCCTTCTAGCTTAATACAATTAATTTTTTGTAATAATGAGTGGCGATAGACAGATTTTCAAAGGACTACATAACATTTTGGGGGATAAATTCCTCTTAACACATCTTCATTCCTTGTATGGTGTTTTTGGTTTTTGTTTTTGTTTTTTCTTTTTTTTGCATTTTTGGCTGCGGCTGAGTTTGAACCCACCACCTCTGGCATATGGGCCGGCACCCTACTCCTTTGAGCCACAGGTGCCACCCCTCATATGGTGTTTTTCCTCTTTTGAAATATTGAAATGGAGTCTTTAAATTACCCAGAAAGTGAGTCAATCAGTACAACTCAAAACCACACAACTTCCTGCCCGCTTTGTCTCCCGCTTGCTCTTAATTTGTCCTCTCCTAACACTCAATTCCGCCTCAACCTTCCTACCTCTCAGCTCCAGTCAGACCTATCCTGTTTCAGTCTCTTGAAATGTTTCCTCCTGCCACTGGCTTTGGCACATATTGCTTTTTCTACTTGTTCTATTCTCTCCTCTCCTGATCACCTAATTAACTCCTACTCATTCTTTAGGTACCAGTATGACCATTGCTTCCTTTGAAGAGCCTTCCTTGACCTTCTTAACTGGGTCATATCTTTCTATTTTAAGATCTCTTGTGTGACATTCATCACTGTTGCAATTCAGATCATCACCTGTTTAAAGTCCATTAGCCTCATCCTCTGAATTGTGTGCTTCAGGATGACAGGGGCCATGTCTGGTTTTGTTGATGACTGGTGTCCCCACCACCTAGCTTAATGGGACACATGGTAAATATTCAATAAATATTTAACAAATGAGTTGATGGATGAATCCAAACATATCAAGTTTGTTCTCCAGAACTTCCATATTTTTAAAACCATACATCTTCTTCAGGAGAAGAGAGCACAGTACAAGTGGCCCTCCACGGGTTTCCATTTCTACTTAGAATTTGTACTATAAGCAAACATGGCCAGCTGTAGATTACCAAAATCAAATGAGGAAAAAAATGTAAGGCTATGCAGTTCTAAATTTCTTATTCCTCTTCTTCTGTGATTTTTCATCACTATCACTATCCTGAGATAGCAAAATTGTTTAAATCCTGAATATTTTTTGATATGTTCTTGACAGCTCTTTCTGCAATATAAGTAGCAAAGTAGCTTCAGAATTATTACTGGCTGTGTAGTCCCAAGTTAATTTAATGTTCTTGCTTTGCTTTAGAAGGCTACTCACACCTTTTTTTCAGAATTGAGTGAAAACCAGCTTCACTAAAGGAGAAACTTGCAAGGAGCACTGGAAGTTGCAACGTCACCTTTGACTAAAATTCATGGGAAGCCTAATGTTGCAATACCATGTAGGACTTACCAAAGCTTTCTGTTTTGATCTCATGGGTAATCAACAGTACCACATATAGAATCCTAATGACAGAGTTTATATGCATCATTAGAAAATATTAAATATAAAATAACTCTTTATAGAAATTGTTATTTCACAATACTTTCAATGACTAAAAATTATTCTGGAATTTTCAGTTACTTAAAATCAGGATCATTAACACTGGGCAAGGTCAGTTTTTAAAAAATCTCTTCCTCCTAGAAAAACATCAAGAATTTGATTGCAGGAATTAAATATAGATGCTTTGTGAGTAACTGGTTCTCACCTTGATTTTTTAAATTTGTGAAAAGTTAAGTTATTAATAAAGTTTAAAAGTTGGTTTCTTATTTTAAGTGCATTTACCTTACCTTCTGGCCTAAGCCCTGGGCCAAACAGGCATTAATGTGCCTGGATTGATAAGTAGGTACGGGGGAGAATGAACGTTGTGGATTTTGCTGTATGTGTCTGAGAAGCACAGTGTGACACTATTGATTATACTTTTAATTTCTGTCATGTTTGTAAGATGGACAAATGTGAACATACCAAGAGGAACATAGGCATACAGATTATAATCTGTATCAGGGTTCTCCAGAGAAACAGAAGAAATAGGATGTATACAAATAAGGAAAAATAAATGTACTATAAGGAATTGGCTCATGTAATTATGGATGCTAAGAAGTCCCAAGAACTACAGTTAGCAAACTGGAAACCAAGGAGAGGCAAAGGTATAAGTTTCATTGCAAAAGCCAGCAAGCTCAAGATCCAAAAAGATACATTTCAGTTTAAGTTTGAAGTCAGAAAAAGATCACACCAAGCTCAAAAAGTCCGGTTCACCTTCTTGGTCTTTGCAGGCCTTCAACTGAATAGATGACGTCCATCCACACTGGGGTAGGCAATCTGCTTTACTCAGTCTACTGATTCAAATGTTAATACCATCCGAAACATCCTCACAGACACTTCCGGAATAATGCTTGGCCAAATACCTGGGCACCTTGAGTTCCAGTCAAGTCGACACATAGCATTAACCATCACACCATCTCCATTATGCACATGCACATAAAGGAATTGGAAGTGTACAGTCCCGCAGGATGGTTTCTTACTTTTGTATGTGTGTGTGAGTGTTTTCTCAACTATTTCACAATCTCCTTGCCTCACTAAACACACCCTTACCCAAAACTCTTTACAGAGAACCTTCATACTCTTGGGCCTACAGGATAATAATCTTCTTCATCCTTCCACAGAACAGACAAAATTGAGTACCCTGTTCATACAATGTTTCTATGTGCCCCTGTCTCAAATATTGTTTTATAAAAATAAAAGAATATGAGTATTTATTTAAGCATATTATGTCTATTTTCTTATTTATAGAAATACAGAAAGAAGTGAGTAAAGTTTACGTTAATATTATAAAGACATAAATTTCTTAAAACAGCAATCACTTCTGCAATTTTTTTATCCAACCCTCAGTAAGATTCTAAGTACAGCCTAACTCTGATTTTCTATCTGCAGTAATGATAGTTATCTCAAATATATATCAGCCCAGGAAGAGATTTTTTTTCATATCCAAGTATTACATGTTCACATTTCTGACTAGAATCCATTTATATTATAGAGGTGAGGAAACACTTGCCCTTTCCCCTGAAAGTTTGCTGAAAGATTAACTCACGATTACTAAGAGGTCAGATTAATAAGAGAAAGGTTTATTTGCCATGCGCATAGAGAGAATCACAGAGTAATTACTCCATATCCCAGTGAAGTTCAGTTATTTTGGATACTTGTCTTTTTGGAGGGGAGAGGAATTGAGGAGTACAGGTAATTCTGTTCAGGGGTGACAAATGGTGCTATGGAGGACAAATGGATGGAAGAGACAAGTTGAATTGTAAATGATTCTCCTTGCAAATTAAATTAACTTGAGGACAGGTAGTATATGTAAATTGTTTGGGCCAGGTCTGGCCACATTTTTGATTGGTTTTATTTTTATTTTGGTTTGTTTTTTTTCTTTTTCTGCAAAGGGAGAAGAAGCAAAGTCAATTGCCCCTTTGAACTTTTGATCAGCTCAGTTTGGTTTATGCAGATAGAGGAAACGCCCCTTCCAATGCTTTTATGATCTCAAAGAACCTATAATGTAAAATATTCTTTATACCAAGGAGTCATACTTGGGGTGAAATTGTCTGAGCTTCCTTAAAATTAAGCTATCTTTTTTCTTACTTTCGTTTCTTATTCTCACAGAACATTTCCTAAATTATCCATCCAGGGAAAAAAAGAATTTTGCAAATCTTCTCCCCAAAAAAGCAGCCAGTGAATTATCTTGTCAAATGAATCATTTAGCTCCTGAAAGACAAGGGTTTCACCCTGTAAAGTCCCATTGATGCCATTTGTCCATTACCAAGAAAAGGGCCTGTTTCTGGCATTCTATCTCAGTACATCCTTACTTTTTAATATAGTAAAATATATTTTGATGGACACTAATGAATAGCAAGCAGGTGAAGATGTGTTTTGCTGGAAACATCAAATAGCTGCATCTGAAAAAAGGACGCAGAGTTGAATGGCTGATAGGCCAAGCAAGTGCATGAAATGTTAGAGCCTGTGATGGGGGTGTGCTGCAAGACAGACTTTTACAAGACAGTATGTGGCTTTTCATCACCATTGCTACCTATAATACTGAGGAGGAAGGTTAGTTCTATGAATAATCTTCTTTGTTCATAATAGCAATCAGTCTCTATTTGAGTGGTTTTAAAATAGGCAATCATTTCACAGCAGGAACAATGAGCACAGAATAGAATTCAGAATCTTATCACTACTCATAAACACTGACGTTTATTGTCTTGTAGCTAGAAAAAGCAAGAATCACCGCAGTAAAGATACTAAAATTCCATATGTGACTTTATAGTTGAAATAGAAAAGGAATGTCAGCTATCAAGTTTACAAAAATAAAGTAAAATTTATACTTCAATAATTTATAAGCTTGGAAGAAAAAAAGGAAACCAGCTATACATTTCCAATTCTGTGGAATACAAAATAAAAATGATGCACCATTATTTTTAGCCCCAAATTAAAATTTTCCTCCATAGTAAGCAATGCTTTTCTAATTAAGCATTGCAAACACTTTGAACAACAAATTGACAATTCCTTTTTAATAATGACTGCTAACTTCTACTGATAGCAATATAGCAGACTAGGAGGGAGGGTAATTGGTGGGGCCATACCTATGGTGCATCCTAGAAGGGTACAGGCAAAACTTACTAAATGCAGAATACAAATGTCTTCACACAATAACTAAGAAAATGCAATGAAGGGTATGCTAAACAGTTTGATGAAAACATTTCAGATTGTATATGAAACACACACATTGTACCCCTTGATTGAATGAATGTATGCAGCTATGATTTAATAAAAAAAAAAACAAAACACAAATCCAGCAAAAAGAAGGGAAGTGGGGAGAGTGAGTGGAGGGTGGGGGGGCATTTGTTGGAATCTTACCTAATGTGCACAATGCCAGGGTACATTTCAAAACAACTAAGAGTAAATTACGAATGTCTTACCACAAAAAAATAAAATGAATATGTATGACTCACACACACACACACACACACGCAAAGTAGGGTGCCCAACTTTTCCCACATGTGTGGATATTGGTTTTAGAATAAAAGTCCTGCATCGCAGGAAAACTGCCAGCCTGAACCAAACCAGGATATTCTACACCTCAACTTCAGACTGTGAGATGTGGCACAGATTACAGAAGTAGGTAAGTAACATGGAGAGTGGGAACCAAGTGTAGACTGAGTGTGGGCATACTGAATACCAGTATTACAAAATGAGGCCCAGATAGGCTTCCATGTGTCACCTGCAATCACATCCCTGTGACACAGTAAGATTGAGAGAGACAGTCCCGATGCAGAAGCCCAGACTCAATGCAACTTCCTTCTTGGAACAACTTTTGTATCTCTAGCCTCTAGTACTTTTGAGTAAGAAAACAGTGACCCAGACTCTTTAAGTTAAATTTAGAGGTGAGTGCCACAGGAACATTCAACTTTTATTAGCTGAGGATTATGTCTAAATATTCTGGGTAATCACAAGCAATTTTCTGGTTTTTGCCCACAGTGTAGCCAGAGATTTAAAATGTAAAAATAACCACTTTCAAGCCAAGACAACTCTTTCCTCTTTTCTTAGCTCATAATTTTCCTTTTTAAATGACATGAAGTGGTTTTATTTGATCCATTTTCCATTTTACTGCCAGGAAAAATAGACTGTGGAATTTTTTTTTTAATATACATAAGACACAAAGCACAGTAATAAGGAAAAAAGCTTAACAGGTTCAATTATGTTAAAATTAAGAATTGCTGTCCTTCAAAAGGCTCCAAAGGAAAGTGAAAAGGCCAGCAAGAAATGGGGAAAAGATTATATACAACACACAGTACAGACAAAGGATGGTGTCCAGAATACACAGAACTTTTCTAAATTAAGAGGAATACAAATGATCCTAAAGAAAAATGTCAAATGATATTAACAGTCAATTGCAGAAGAGAATTCCCGCTCCCTTGGGGTAGATACTCCCAGTGGAGTATCTATCAAGAGTTGTCTTGGCTTGATAGATACATTTCCTCAGAAAAGTATCCTTCTGTCAAAAAGGCACCCACACTCAAATGTTTATTGCAGCACAATTCACAATTGCAAAGATGTACAATCAACCCAGTGCATGAGTAGATTAATAAAATACGGAGTCCATATACCATGGATCACTACTCAGCCATAAAAAGAATGAATTCATGCCATTTGCAACAATTTGGATAAAACTGGAGACCATTCTCCTAAGTGAAGTATCTCAAGATTGGAAAAACAAATACCAAATGTACTATTATTAAACTGGAACTAACTGATGAGCACACGTGTGTACAGTGGGGAGTAAAACTCAGTGAAAATCAGGCAGAGGGGACGGGCAGAGAGGGAAGAGCAAAAACCTACCTAAGGGGTACAATGAACACTATTTGGGTGATGGGCACACCTGCGGCTGTGATTCAAGCATTACAAAAGTGATCCATGTAACCAAAAACATTATTACCCTCTTAATATTCTGAAATAAAGATGCAAATAAAAATTGCAAAATTTAAAACCATATTGAGATACCATTTCAAACTCAACAAATCATCAAACAAGCAAACATCTGATGCATATCAACTGTTGTCAAAAATGTGAAGGAACTGAAACAATGAGACGCTTCTAGTAGTAAGTAGAAATGCAAATTAGAACTAATTGAAAACAATTAGTATTGCTGGTGAAGTTTAGGATGCAAAGATTTCATGACTCAGTAACTACATTTCTTAGAATCAGGTACAGCAGGGGATGTAAACATATTCATAGCACTTATGGATAGCAGAAAAAAAAAGGCTGTGAGTAGTACATGGATAACAAATTCTGGTATACTCATTCAAAGAATGACAATAAAAAAGTGAAAATAAAATATACTGATTAGATACGGCTAGTTGTAGCAGCATGGATGAATCTCAGAAACTTGAATGAAAAAAACTCGTCAAAAGTTTCAGCATAATTCCATTCATACAAAGCTCCTATTTGGACATATGTGTGGTAAAAACATAGAAGCAAACCAAATAATAACACAAAATTTAGAACCGGGCACTGTGACTATCGCCTGTAATTCCAGCACTTGGTGAGGCTGAGGTGGGTGGATTGCTTGAGCTTGAAGTTCGAGACCAGCCTGATCAAGAGCAAGACCCTGTTTCTACTAAAAATAGAAAAACTGAGGCAAGAGAACTGCTTGAGCCCAAGAGTTTGAGGTTGCCATGAGCTGTGGTGATGTCATGGGACTCTCCCCAGGGCGACAGAATGAGATTCTGTCTCAAAAAACACAAACCCCACAAAATTTAGGACAGTGGTTATGTCTGAGGAGAAAGAAGACATTAGTATCATAGAGGAGCATTATGGAAATTTCAAGGTAATGATAGTTTGCTCAAACTTCCATTTGCATACTTTATAAGTATTCTTGTATATGGATCCAATATTTAATTAAAAACATTTAGAATAGGATATATAAGCCATCCTATGAGGTAGGTACCAGGATGATCAGTATCATAGACAGGCGTTTGCTCTTGTGGCATTCTGGGGAAGGAGTGTGGGTTTTTAGGACCTACTATATTTTTGGAGAATAAAGATGGTGCTGGGCCACGATTCTTATTAAGCACATAATTATAGTGTGTACTGAAAACAATATGGCAATTGTGTTTAAGCACCTACTGTGTATTTATACTGCTTTAAGGGCTTTATTATTTCATTTAGCCCTAACCAGAACCCTACAAGGTATTTACTATTATTTTTTCCCATTTTTATAGAAGAGTAAACTAAGGATTAAGGAGGTAAAATAATATATCCAGTATCGCACATCTGATTAAGTAGTAGCTATAATGAGGAACCAGAAATTCCAATTAAGAGCCAGAGGTCTTAATCTCAATGCAAACTCCATCTGTATGATAAAGGAAAGGGAACGGGGAGCTGGATTAGCCCTGATTAGTCTAAAAATCATGCCATGGTCCCATGTAGCTTCTGGGTTGCAAGATTTGACAAGCAGGAGGTAAGGCATAGCTCCCCAAATTAATTTTTATTCAACGTGGATGCCAACTTGTGGCAACATGTATTATACTGAATACATCAAAATGGAAAATTCTCTCCCTCAAGCAATTTTTTTAAATTACAGCCTTAAAAAAGCTGGATCTCCCCTAACATTAAAAACAACATCAACTAAAAGAGTTCATAGCTTTTTTTTTTTGTTCCTCAGACCGCTTTGGTGCTCTGGTAAAATCTATAGATGCTTTTTCAACATAATAATTTTTAGTGCACGAAATAAAATACACAGAATTACAAGTGAAACCATTTATACTGAAGTAAAATTATAGGAATATATTTAAATTCTGTAATAAAGTCATATATATGCTTCTAGTGATAAGTGTAATAACTGCTAAAATTTCAAGGTAGTAACTGTCATAAATACAATTTGAGATTTTTTTACATTTGAATAAATCAGTGACTTTTACTAGTAATAAGGCTACTATAACTGATCATAATTCTGTATTTCCTTCGTAATTGAGGGAACTATTAAATTTTAGTCAATGATTATAAACGTACAAGTTTTCTGTTTCTTTTTCCTATCTGTGAACCTTGGTTAAGAAATTCTGATATACTGTATTTTATTTTGCTTCTCCAAGTTCACCTCCCTATGACTGATCTGGTTTTCCCAGTCAGGGGACACTGTCCATTTCTCTTTACTGTTTCATTCAGGCTGAGACAGATCCTATTGTTTTTCACTCTGTATACCAAAGTCTTTATGATGTATCCAAGCTACCAAAATACTGCAGGAGTGTTCAAGCTTGCTCTTTCACCAGGGAACAGTTTTATGATTTATCATTCACGCCACACAGCCCTCTCTCCTAATATATAAGTTTGACAAAAGGCAGAACACTTTGGGAACTAGCATTCATCATGCTTGTTTGCACAAACCTGATTTATGTTTACCTATCCTCTGACCTCCCCCACCCCCCGTCTGTCTAGATTCCACCAGGAAGCTCCACAGTAACAGCTAAATATCATCCCAGAGCCTTGGTAAAACTTCCGTGTGTTAGAAGGAGGATGAATAGCATACCACCAGAATATCTGTGCAGTGATCCATAAGACTCAGAAATGATTGCTGAGCTCCAGGACGAAAAGCTAAAATGACAAAAACATATGGACCATGAATGGGCAAAACAAGAGGGTAGAAAATCAGGAAAGAAAACATGAGAATAAAAAATGGAAATAAAAGGAAATTAGTCTCAATGAAGGACCCTTCCTTCAAGAAGCTAATTTTCAGTGCTGCTAGCCCCACCAGAATCCCACCCTTGAATATGGTGAAGATGAAGGGATTTTGTCATATCTGGATGAGCAGCAAAGTAGTTTTCTATAATGCTAAGCACATTTATCAAGGTACAGGTGAATGTGCCTGCCAAAACACAGCATGGATCTCTAATCTCATCCATTCCTTTGCTAGGAACTCCTTGATAGCCATAGAAACACTACTTTACTATGTGTCCATAGTATGTGCAGAATTAACACTGGGTTGAAAAGGAAAAGTGGCTACATGCCCTCCTCAGTCATCTGACCTACTTTTCACCAAAGGAGCTCTATTCCTTATGAGTACTGGCTTTGGAGTCAGTCAGTATTGATCTCCAAACCCAGCTTTTCCACACAATCTGTGTGGTTTCATGTGAGATATATACCCCTCTGAGCTTCTGTTACTTCATCTATGAATGGACATATTAACACACATCCTGATATGGCTGTTTTAGAATAGGCTAAGAAAATGTATGTTAGGAACTTCTCAGGCCAGGCATGGTGGCTCATGCCTGTAATTCTAGCACTTTGGGAGGCCAAGGCAAATGGATTATCTGAGCTTAGGAGTTCAAGACCAGCCTGAGCAAGAGCAAGACTCTCTACTAAAAATAGAAAAAATTAGGCACCTTCAGTCTCAGCTAATCAGAAGTCTGAGGCGAGAATTTGTGGTTGCTGTGAGCTCAACACTCCACACTCTAGCACTCCAACCAGGAAGACAGAGTAAGACTCTATCGCACTCTAGCACTCCAACCAGGGAGACAGAGTAAGACTCTATCTCAAAAAAATAAAACAAACAACAACACAAACAAACACCCAAAAAACTTCTCAAAGGGTCACACAAAAATGTTAAATAAATAATACTCATTATTTCTCCATGATTATCCAGACATTCTAGATTCTTCAACCATTTCTGATTCAAAACTTGCTCATCTTACTTCTACACCACTTCTATACTCTCAGAACCATTCTTTCAGATATAAAACTAACAAATGGTCTTTCCAATATGATAAACCATACTAACTTCATTTCTTCAACTGTCTTATCCCTCTACAATACCCATAACAGGCCATTCACCAACTGTATAAAGACTCTTAGTTATGGAGAGCTAATCTCAGCAATTCTTCATTGAGCAACTACTTCATTCATCCTTAGTATTTAGTATCATATTTACGGCAGTCAACTTGGACAGAGAATATTCTTTATCTTCTTGTCTAATGCAGACTTGTCTAACTCCCCATTAGAGTTATTCTTTCCACCAAAAGGTAATGAATAATTAATATTTAACCTCCTCCTACTGTGACAGTGAATATGGAACACACAATAAAAAGCAGAACCCTGAAATAGCAAAGCAAAGGACACACACATAGAACAAGGGTAGACTGAGAGTAAAGCAATGTTTCCTAACAATTAAGAGTGTAGATGGAACTGAAATTGCCTCAGCAAACTGTCCGGCATGTGAACTGCCTGAATTTAAACACAGAGCAAAGTTGCAATTCTGCAGAGCAAACGAAGAGTCTGGATATCAAAAAGCAATGTGACAGGATATAATGGTGGGTTCCAAGTACCATGTGAGACACATAAAGGATGCCAGAGAGGACATCATTCTTCTGAGAACTTAAATCTGAATTGAATCAGAATGGGTACTACTCTCTGGGCCTTATATATACTTAAGGCTTTCACACATTATTCTGTTAAAGGTAATTACTGTCCCAATCCATTAAAAAGTGTGTTGCTTATCACTATACAAATTAAAAGCATATATATAGTACTTGGTTTTAATTCTAAGGGGGTTCATTAAGCCATTCTCCACTTAAAATTTTGGTGTCTTTATAAAATACAAGTATAGACCTCTCCAAGTGTTATCATAAACAATTGCTGTGATGGGGTGCAACAAAACATCTGACAATTGGGATTAAAATTCTGTTCAGGAGGGTAGGCAGAAAGGAAAGTTCCCTTCCAGAATGTATTCAGGCAGATTCAGTCAAGATCAGTGGTTCTCAACCTGTGGGTCGCGATCAATGAAAATACATCCTGCCTATCAGATATTTACATTATGATTCAAAACAGTAGCAAAATTATCATTATGAAGTAGCAACGAAAATAATTTTATGGTTGGGGGTCACCACAACATGAGGGTCACAGCATTAGGAAGGTTGAGAACCACCGGTCTAGATTCTGCTGCATGTTATATTTCACACATATGAGTGATAAGGAGGTAAGGAGGAAGCTGAGGAGAACTGGGGATTGCTAATATGAATCTAGAACTTTCTATATATCTAAGAATACTCCAAGGTTGTTGTAGGAGTTTTCTCATTTAATCTTCCAAACAACCTTATAAGACAGGTATTATTTTTACTGTTTCATTCTTAAAAGGAGGAAATTAAGATTTGGTGAGGTACACCAAATTCCACCTATCACCAAATTTCACATCTTCATATTTCATCTTTAGGTTTGTGTGTTTTCAGACACCGACTCCTTTGTTTAACACTCAGGAAAGGGCCCAAAAGCAAAAATCATGCCTCACCCATCTTCCTTTTTTAATAGAGGCATTCTGGAATTAGAATGCCTTATTTCAAAGGACCCTTTGATATTGGGGTAGGAGGACGATTATAGGGTCTAGTGATATGCATATTTCTATGTAAATGAGGTTTTCAAATTTTCTAAAATCCTATTTATCCCATGCACAAGGACATTCTTATGTAAACAAGTTCTCACTTATATCCAAGCAATTATAAGGGATTAAATTCAACCTGCAACTATGTTTATTTTATACGGCTAAATATTTTATGAGTGGAATCAAAGTAGGAGGATGATACTTTTTTCTACCCATTTTCTTATAACTTAGATTTCCTAGGGTCCTTAAGAAATGTATGCCTATCCTAAATTCAAAACCACCTTCTTCTTCACCAAAGTTGCTCAGCTAAAGTCAGGTTAAGTGAGAAGTAAAATGCGATTTCATGTGGCTATGGCATTGCCTTCCTTTTCAATTCTTTTACCTTGATATAATCAAATGAATGAATGGCTCACTCTCAATTTTTACAGCTTTCCAGGGACTGGGACAGATTATGTGTCACTATTTGGGTACACATTTGGAAAAACACTACTTTATTCCAGGAAAAAACAAAAGCACCAGGGTCAGAAACAAAGCACAGTCTTTTATCTTGGAAACAACAGGCTCCAGAAATGAAAGGGTTAAAGCCATGGCTCTGAGAATCACTGAAGAAAATGAAGGCGCAGCAATAAAGGCTCTGCAATGTTTTGTGGACAGAGAAGATGTAAGTAGTTGCACCCTTGCTAGTCTGTGTTGTGTTATTAGTGAGTCTGATCAATACAAAAAACATTTCAAGGAAAAATTGCTTGTTGCTTCATGTTCTTCATCAGGCAAATAAAAAGCCTTCTCCCTAAGGATGTAAAAGGAGTCCTAAATCGTGCTGTGTGATATCCTAGCACTAAATTCTACAGGACTTGCCCCTTCTCTCATTACTTAACTGAATAGTTTTCTTGTTGTCCATCATTTTAAAACTGTGATCCAATAGCCACCCTCTGTCTCTGATAAACAAGTTTGAAAGACTTTAAGAGACAATGGGACCACAAAATAAAGGCATATATGAATGCTGTGTCTGCTTCCCCCATAGATGAATAATGTTCTGAACCTTTCTGAAAATATTACTCTCTAAGTGTTTTCTATGTTGCCACCAGGAGAAACACGTTACTGGTGTTTTACTTATAATTCAGCTGGTAGCAAGAGTCAAGAACAGAATTTCACTTATTACATTTGATCCTGATGACAGCTGTTTTGGGAAACATAACATTTTCTCTTTTTTTATGCTTTATTTCTGCACTTATTTAATATGACAGTGTGTAGCCTAACTGATCCTGAAGATACAAAGATAAAATAAGACATGTTTTCTGCTTACAGCTAATGGGGAGATAGTCAAGTAAATAAAATGGACCAATATAAATACCTGTTCCATAAAGTTGTAAAAATTAAATTAATACATATATACATATATATACTCATTAAATTTTTACTACTTAGTAGTATTTATATTGGCTATCCTGTAGCTAGCCCCTATATGTATGTGTTTATATGTCCTATATATATGCTTACATACATGTGTTCTAACACTGGATGTGCATTGCTTTAAACACTGTTTTAAATGTGTAGATAGTGCTTAGAACAGTCCCTAGCATATTCACAGAAAATAATGCCTGCTGTTTTGCTTAATATCTGTTACTTCCATTCAACAAGCCACGATCCATTGCTTTAAAACATAAAATAGTTTCTTGTAATGTGTATTATACAACAAGTATTTTTGATATACATGTTTATCTAAATCTCAAGCATAAATGTCTATTTCCTATGCAACTTTCTGAAAATGACAACATCTTGCACAGATATTATAACTAAGAAGAAGTAGGAACATTATCTTTATAAAAGTATCTTCTTATTTCTTAAATTAACCATGAGAGAACTATCCCTAAAAAGAAATAAAGGTAACTGAAGAACCAGGACTCTTAGTTTTTGCCAAATACTGCATTGTAATTTCAGAGGAATTTGTGGCATTTAAATGTTATTTAGGGAATAGATTACTGCTAACACCCGGTTCATCCTGTCTAGAACCCTGTTTTTGATGGTAGCTTTAGCAGATGCATGGAAACATGGAAGAGCTTGAAGAAAAACAATATCCAAATACTTTTTTTTGAGACAGATTCTGACTATGTCGCTCTTGGGAGAGTAGACTGCCGTGGTGTCACAGCTCACAGCAACCTCCAACTCTTGGGCTTAAGCGATTCTCTTGCCTCAGGTTCCCAAATAGCTGGGACTACAGGCGCCTGTCACAACATCTGGCTATTTTTTGGTTGTAGCTGTCATTGTTGTTTGGCAGGCCAGGGCTAGGTTCAAATACGCCAGCTCCGGTGTATGTGGCTGGTGCCCCAGCTGCTGAGTTACAGGTGCCAAGCCAACATCCCAATACTTTTATAGGTCATTCCTTAAGCCTAGGTACATCCCAGCTACCCTTGCAAGCTAATTTTGAAACCATCATGGATAATAAATGTGTCCAAACTTTAAAATTTCTTTTATTCTAATTATATCACAGTAATGGTAGCACAACTCTTTACATCAACTTAAAATTATTAAATTTTACACTTAGAACAAGTTATTTTGTGTTATATAAATTATACTTCAATAAAGATGCCTAGTCCTCTAAGTTTATTATTTTAGGGTAAAATAATGAATGAACTTCATTCCATTATCTTAATCCACGAGATATCTCAAAGATTTAGTTAAGAAGAGGGCTTTTAAAAATGTAAAGTGCTTTAAGACACTGAAATCCCCTCACCTACCTCAAAATAGGGGCTTTAAACATGTACAGATGTGAAAATGATCAGGGAGAATTTAGACACGAAAAGATTAAAGATTATTTCATATCATCACTGACACCTGCAAAGTTTAATTAACCTGAAAGTCACCAACTTCTCCTCAAAATGCTGACTGGTGGCTTGTTAATTAGTTGCTTTTCTCATTGATTAGCAACTTATGCAATACCCTGCTATAAATGGCTGCAATGCTTGCCTTGTTTCAGAGCTTAATTAATTTGATATAGACTGTTTAACAATTGTGTCCTTGTTTGATTTATGAAGCGAAAGCACAGAATTTTATTGCTAACTCAAAACAGTGACATGTAGAAACAAATTTTCAAAGTAAGCCAAAGTTGATAATATAAAACTTTGTCTTTTAGGGAAACTTTGATGAAATGAGCCATCACTGCTTGTCATGAACTATCAATTAATTTCTGAGCAATTGTGTTGTCAACAGATTTTCAAGAGAAATGTTTCAATAAATAAGTACCCATCAATTTTCAGTTATCCCAATTATACTTTAGAATGCTCTGTGGAATTAATTAAAATAACTGTGTGGGCACTTGTCTGTTTTTTTATATGCAGATAACTCCTAAATCTTTATCTCCAGGCCCCCTCTCTCCCTGGAACTCCAAGGATAATGTATCCAACTAAGCCAGTCTACAAGGATGTCTAACAGGCACCTATACGTGAGTATGACCAAACAAGAATCTTAATTCTGCTTGCTATCTCTCCCCAACAGAACAAACCTGCTTCCTATCCATCCCAGAAGAAAATCTCTCCACCCACTCTGTAGTTCAAGCCAAATATTTGCAAGTTATCCCCTTTATATCATGTACTCACTCCCCACATTCTATTTCCCAAACATGCTAAATCTGCACCCTTTTTTGTACATTTCCCTACTACCAGTGTGGTCTTACCTATTTTCACCTCTCCTCTGGACAACAACCTAACTGTACTGTAAGTACTTCCATTGTTTTCCTATAAAAGTGTCCCCACACCTCAGCCAGTGTGTTATCTTATTACTTCTAGATCAAGTGGAATTTCCCAGTGATTTTTCATTATATTTGGAATCAATACCAAATCCTTGTCCCCTGGATCCCCAAATCCCACGTGATCCAGGCCTTGCATTCCTCCCTGACCTCACCTTCCTCCTTCCACTTGCTGGCCACATTTCAAGCTTATTCCCCCATAAGGGTTCTTACACCAGCCATTGCCAATGCTTCCAATATTCACCCCTAATGTTTTCATGCAGGCTCCTTGTTCTTATTTCTTTTTTAAGATTTCATTTGAAACTCTACTTCCTCAGTGAGCACTTCTCTGACCCCTATCACATGCTTTTCACAATCTCACTCTGTATTATTTTTGTGGTTGACTTATCTGGTAATTTTCTTTCTTTCCCAAATAGCATGTTAGATCTGTGAAAACAGGGACCTTATCTATCGCATTCTTGCTGTGTCCATAAAGATTAGAGCGCTGGTGAGCACTCAGCGCTCAGCGCTGGGGGCGCTCAGTATTTGTGGACTGATAACTGGATGTCTGGATAGATCTGGCAAGGTTTAGTCAGTGCAGAGTAGAAAGAAACTCTACACTCGTTTTCCTTAAAAAATAAAATAAACATTTAAGTTGTTGATCAAACTTTTATACAAGTTCTACATTTACCCTTAAAACCAATGCTTATGACACATTTGATAATGGTAAATTGTAAACCAAGGCAAATATTGATAATAAGGATTGTCTTGTCTTATGCATGGATTTTAATGTAACTCAATCCTAAAGCAAAAATCTGAGTCGAAATTAGCCCTACAATAAGCCTATAAGCCTTTCTTTCTTTTTATTTTTTCTTTTTTTGAGACAGAGTCTCACTCTGCAACTCTGGACAGAGTGCCACAGTGTCATAGGTCAAAGCAACCTCAAACTCTTGGGCTCAGGTGATCTTCTTCCCTCAGCCTCCTGAGTAGTTAGGATTGCAGTGCCTGCCACAACAGCCAGCTAGCAAAAGCAATATCCCTTTTCTATTTCTGGCAGAGATGAGGTCTCGCTTTTGCTCAGGGTAGTCTTGAACTCCTGAGCTCAGGTGATCCACCTGCCTCAGCCTCCCAGAGAGCTGGGATTACACATGTGAGCCATTGCACCTGGTCCACAAGAAGCCTTTATATTGCCCATAAGCTATAATACAGATTGTCTTATGTATACCATCTTTTAAATTAATATGAATGTATAAATGTGAAATACAAATAGTGCTTTACAATACATTAACAAACAAATATATTTCAGAACATACCTCACTGCTATTTACTTACTCTCTTTCTCCTTTTCCAAAGGAATCCAAAATTTCCACAGATTGGCCATGTGAATCAAGGAAACTGGGCCCATTCACACGCCAGTGGTTGAGTCATGATTAATCTAATTCCATCATTGTGATACCACTTTCCAAGCCAGGAATTAGTTTGTTTATGTGATACAATTCTCGCCAACACAAAGTGAGAGGAAACAGGCTGGGAGAACTTTAGGAATAAGGTGTCATCATTAATAAAATACATGAAAAGAAAAAGAACTATCTGGTGGACACAGAGTCTCTGTATCAGCACACAACCATGGAAGCTATTCTAAGGGGAAAAAACTGCCACTCTCAGAATGACAGAGCAAATTAATGATAAAAGAAAATCTTACATAATTCATGATGTTATTACACCATTGATAAGTCTGCAACAGTAGTCAAAATATACTTCTAAAATAGTTTTTTGTCTCTAAACATAAAACTCATGGAAAACACCCTAAGATCCTCCCTCTAATCAGGGAGGCATGAAATAAATTGAGATCTACTGAGTGATTCACGTCTTCTGTCTCAAGGTCACTGAGGCTAGCATGCTCTGGATCAAACAGGATGAGAGACTGCTCAGGCTATTTATATTGTTATATCTCCCCTCCTTTCCTTTCAAGTTTGCATAGTCGAATTTGAGTAAATTAAACGCCTTTCTGTTGGCATGCCACTCTATTTTCAAGTGTAACAAAGACATATAAAACATGTTGATTTCTTTAAAGAGTAAGAAATGAGAAACGTAGCAATGTAACTTATCATAAAAAATCCCTAATTCAAATAATCATAATATCTTTTATCTGTATCACTCTACCTGGCTGAAAACAATATTCTCCTCATTGAATTCCCTCAGCAATAATAATGTACCTCACCTTGTGAAACTTGTATCAATCTATGTTGCATCTTGATTTAGAAACTACTGCAGAATGACTGTGTGGGTGTTCCAAGTCATACACCTACAAACACACACACACACACACACAATCCCCAAATTACATTCTATTCTGGCATTTGTACTTTTTTTTTTTATTAAGTCATATACTTTTGAGTACCCTTACAACCATTCTGTTTTTCATTTTCAATACAGTAGTCAATAAATTACATGAGATAGTCAACACTTTATTATAAAATAGGCTTTATGCTGGATGGCTTCACCCAACTGTAAGCTGATGGAAGTGTTCTGAGCACATGTAAAGTAGGTCTGGCTGCCTGGGTGCTGTGGTACATGATGATAATTCCAGTACTTTGGGAGGCTGAGGTGGGAGGACTGCTTGAGGCCAGGTGTTTGAGATCAGCTGGGGAAACATCATAAGACTTTGTCTCTACAAAAAAAGTAAATACACACATACATCATACATACATACATAAATATTAGCTGAGTGTGGCAGCTTGTATATGCTTGTAGTCCCATGTATTTAGGAGGCTGAAGCAGGAGGATTGCTTGAGCCCAAGAGTTCGAGGCAGCAGTGAACTATGAGTGGACTAATACACTCTAGCCTGTCCACAAAAAAAAAGGTAGGCTCAGCTAAGCTGTGATATTCAGTTAGGTTAGGTGTATTAATTGGATTTTCTGCTAAGGATATTTTCTACAGTTCATTTGGACATAACCCAAAGAACCCATAAGATTCTAAGTTGAGGAGCATGTGAGTGTGTATATAATTGGTTACATTAAATTGAATAACAGATTTTCATTGAAAAAAAAATACTGTTTTCAGCCATTAAAACACTACCATCTAAGAATTTTTAAAGAGAATCTTCCTGAAGGCAGCTTTATAATATTCCATTCAATATGGAGCCTAAGTAAAACGGGGCCACGTTGTATTTTGTCTTACCATAAGTTTGTTGTACTCAAAAGAAATAATACACAACTAACACTAAAAAACATGATTTATATTTTTATAACCACCTATAAAAGAGATGCCATGGTCAGTCTATTGCACAACAGAGGCAAAACGCCCTATCTGGTCTTCCGACCAGCCTCTATTTCTCAAAGGCTCAAGACAGCTTCTTCATGGTTCATTGTTCTTCTCCCCAGTCCCCACTGACCCTCCCCTTCTGCCTCTACATTCATTCTTTCCTGAGTACCTTCTTGCCTTTTTAAATATAAATCAATTGACCTTTCCAGGCTCCTTCTCATTCTATATTCTACCCACTCATTGCGTGGGAACAACAAAGTCAACAGTAGGTGGACACTAGGTAGACCAGGGAAGTGACTTCTCCAAGGTCAGACACTAGTTATATTAATAGCTATGTCAGTATACATTTCATTACTTTGAAATCATTAAATACTGAGAATGTGTTAGGAATCAAGGACTGTGATAACCTTTAAGTCACATAGAATAATAAGATATAATTTGGTTCTCTCCAAATGTCAGTCATATATGTGGGTGGCTGCATGATAAACTCTTTGCTAAACCTGGACAGGACAGGCTTATCTTTGCCTCCCAAAGAAGCACCAGTTTTTTGCAAGGGTCAACAAAGTACAGAGGCAAATTACTCTTCCCTATATTCCTGGAGCTTGGGCTGGGGAAGGATTGAGGCTCTCACCTGGGATGATCACTTTACCTGCCCTTACCCCCATCCTGTGGCTGTTACTACTCTTGGAGCAATCTTATCTGTGATGGAGACATTTTTAACAGGTCCCTTTATTTTTTCACTCTCAGGTTCTATGAGTACTTTCCCCCCTAAACCTTCTGCTCTTCAGGAAAGGCTGGGTGCATAGCAGGTGCCATATGATTATTTAATGAGTGCGGCAATAAAACTGAGGTGAAGAGTTTGAGATTTGTCAGTTTAGATCAATGTGACCCATCTACACATCTGTAAATGTTGCCTACAACATCTATAGAATGGGGGCAACAGTAGTAACTACTGAAAACGCTTATCACGTGGATCAGAAGAGAAAATACACATAAAGCAAATTATAATGGAAGTATTATTATGAGATTTACAAGAAAACAGCTCTGGTGAGAAAGATAAAATTCTTTATTCACATATCTTTATTCAAACAGTATAGAGTTAAGAACTCATTTCAGGTCAAATAATTTCCTACATCACAACATATACCTGAAAAAGTATCTGCCCCAAGTTACTAAAGGAACACTATGTCAGTGCCTTTGTGATGATGGGAATCACCACCATATTCCCAGACAACACACTCTAAAAATATACATAATGTTTGCTCTCCTGGCTGGCTGCATGTTTTTAATTTTCAAATATTCTTATATCAGTCATAGGTGATACCTTAAGTTTCTCAGAAAAATTAAAAAATACTAAAACAAATACAAAAATAAAACAAAATATTTTGTGGTCTCTATTTGCACATTTACAGCCCATTAACCCACCCCCACAACAGGAAAATGCACAGAGTGTAAGGTTTTAGTAGATAACAAGTTGTCATGAGTTTCCACGAGGGCTGAAACATGACTCAGTGAAAATAGCTGCAGAAGAGGTGAGGGTAAAAACACACACACACACACAGCAGTGCAACCAAAAAGAGATGTCAGAACTGATTAAATGAATCATCTTGGAAGATTACAGATCTAATGTTTATTACGGATAGTAACAGCATTTTAAAAATAGTCACACAGTCATAAGTTTCTTAAGACTCAGGATGCTAATCAAAGAAATAAAGTTGTTCCATCATCCAATCAAAAACTAACCTATCAGAGATGCCCTTAAACATTTCGAGTTTTTGTTTTCTTTAGTAAGAGATTACAGTTTCAAAAATGGTAGTGAGAAAAATTCCCTAGGCCATAAAACGATATACAAAAACCAGTATATTTTGGCAAAGCCCTGGTGAACACTTCTTTATTTAGCATCACACTTAAGAAGAGGAGGGGATGTGAATTGAGCTTATTTTTACAGGTAATATTCAAAACATTCAATTTCATATTAAAATCCTGGGAGAAGAAAATTAAAGAAGGATTCCTATTCCCTGCTTTTCCTTTAACTATCCACTTTAGAATCGTTACAAACCGATATTTGTTCATCGATTTTGAAATTATACTACGCTTATGATGAGACGGGCAATGTTTTAGACTGGCAGAGCAATGTGGACAATGACATCCTGCCTTCCTGGAATTTACATTCTACAGATGAAGACAGACAACAAACAAGGAAATGCACAGTACAGCAGATACTGACTTAATAATAACATATACTATGGTGAAAAATAAAGTAGGATGGGAGTAACAGACAACATATTGAATATATATGGTAAAACCTAGTACTCTATATTTATATGTAATGCAGATACTTTAGCAAGTCAGTAGACGCTTAAATACCTACACTACACTCAGGAATTATGTTAGGGAGAGATAGAGAAATCAATCAGATATCATCCCTAACCGCAAAGGGATGAAGATAAACAGTCCTTTTTGGAGGGAGGGGGCTGTGTGAACATATTTGAAATGAAGGTAAAGAAAAAATACACATCAAGTTTTATGCCTACTAAGTCAGTGATGATATCTGTTGAATTTAATAAAATGATGCTATATGGAAAGTGATATAAATCTAAAAATACCACTTTATTGATAGCAAAAGAAATTTTATTTGAAAATGATAAAACAGATTTTTTTTTTCTTTGAGACAGAGTCTTACTTTGTTGCCCTGGGTAGAGTGCTGTGGCATCATAGCTCATAGCAACCTCTAACTCTTGGGCTCAAGCGATTCTCTTACCTCAGCCTTCTAAGGAGATGGGACTACAGGCGCCTGCCATAACACCCGGCTATTTTTAAAGGTCTCACTCTTGCTCAGGCTGGTCTTGAATCTGTGAGCTCAGGCAATCCACCAGCCTAGGCTTCCCAGAGTGCTAGGATTATAGGCATGAGCCACCACACCCAGCCACAAAACATAAATTTCTTTTAAAGGGAAAATATGGACTTTAATTATAGGGTGCCTTAGATGCTCCCCAGATTACTCTAGGAATATATTTTTAATAACTAATTTTTAAGTCCTAAAGATATATTTTCTTTTGAAAAGGATAAAGAGAAGATGCTAAAATTCATTTGTAAGCCATAATTTTTAATTAACTTATTCAGAGATATGTTAGAGAGCTATTCTACTGAGCACACTGCTTTTGAGAACTTCCTTTTGTAAGAACAAATAGCTCTTTCATTGTTTAGAATTCTATGTTTATTCTGTTTTAGTCTATTCCTGCAGCTATAGGAAAATGCCTGAGACTGGGTAATTTGTTAATAACATTCATGTTTTCCTTATAGTTGTGGAGGCTGGGAAGTCCAAGATCAAGACATGAGCAGACTTTGCATCTGTTGAGGGCACAGTCTCTGCCTCCAAGACAGTGCCTTGAATGTTGTGTCTTCACATAGCAGAAAGACAAAGGGGTCAACAAGTCCTAAGCTAGTTCTTTGCAGCCTTTGTATAAGGCACTAAAAACCTATTCATGAGGGCACATCCTTCATAACCACTTTCCAAATGGTCCTACTGCTTAATACTTCCACAATGGGGATTATGTTACAAATTTTGAAAGGGGCCTATTCAAACCACAGTAATATCTGTCAATACAGGACGCACATGTATTATTTTCGAAGAAAGCCTAGAAGAAAAATTTCTTTCCCCAGAGTGGCTCAATATGACTTGGCTAAAATATGAGGGAGTTTCCTAAACTTCTAGTATTTATTATCCTTCCTCAATAGATGATGAAGAAAGAGCAACACCAGACTATCTACTGACTGTAAGCATCATCAAACATGCCTATCTCTAGATGAAAAATCTGGCCTGTAGAATCTCCTAAAGATGGAACAAAAAGGGAATCAGTTCCTGCTATAACTTTCTTTTATACCTATTACAGTCAAGCAAATGGGTCTTTCAAAGAGAACCTAGTATTAATAGTGCTCAATTAAATGGCTCACATGAATGGGATGGGGCACCTGTTACAACTATTTTTCCCCATCCTTGAATTCTTTCAACCCACTCAGAACACACATGTTCATCTAATGTTGGCTTCAAAAATCACATCATAGGCTGAGTACAGTGGTTCATGCCTGTAATACTAGCACTTTGGTAGGCCAAGGTGGGAAGATCACTAGAGGCCAAGAGTTCAAGACCAGACTGGGTAACCTAATGAGACTTCATCCCTACAAAGAATTAGCCAAGTGTGGAAGTGTATATTTGTAGTCCGAGCTATTTGGGAGGCTGCAGCAGAACGATTGCTGGAGCCCAGGAGTTCAAGATTGCAGTGAGTTATGATCATGCCATTGTGTTCCAGCCTGGCATTGAGATTCTGTCTCAAAACAAACAAATAAAAAACAAAAAAGAAAATAAGACTACATCATTATATCATGTGGTCTTATAGATAACTAAAAAATGCCTAAAATGTCACTACATTCAAGTTATTTCAGTCCCTCGCGTATATATAATAAGAGCCTGTTATTTTATTAAGGAGTCAACTTAAACATTAAAAATTAAGCATCAAATCTAAATATAATTCAGTAAGTCATGAGAAAAAAATTCTATTAAGTGTTTACATTTTATAAAGCACACAAAACTTCAAATGTGAATAAGACATAGCTTATAGGCAAAGTAACTATCAAAAGACTTTTGTATTTATTTTGTAAAACTTTAATTAATAAATACTCCTGCCATACATAAAAGTTATTAATTATGACACACTATGCATCCAAAAGCCAGATTTGACAGATTATAACATTTTAAAGACTAGATTAAGATGTATTTCTTGTTTGGATTTTTTTTTTCAGTTTTGGCCAGGGCCGGGCTTAAACCTGCCACCCCCGGTACTCCTTGAGCCACAGGTACCACCCATATTTCTTGTCTTTTTAAGCACATCTTTTAAGGGAAAAATTCAGCTAAATCCCTTTTTTTGTTGTTGTGGAGACAGAGTCTTACTTTGTTGCCCTCGATAGAGTGGCATCGCATCATAGCTCAGAGCAACCTCAAACACTTGGGCTCAAGTGATTCTCTCGTCTCAGCCTCCATAACGCCCAGCTATTTCTACAGACTAGGTCTTGCTCTGGCTCAGGCTGGTCTCGAACTTGTGAGCTAAGGCAATCTGCCCACTTTGGCCTCCCAAGTGATAGCATTACAGGTGTAAGCCACCGTGCCCGGCCCTCAGCTAAATCCTTTCTATCTGTTCTACCTGATTGTGTTCACAGCTTTCTGAAATTTGTATTTGCCATTACCGTACACTTTTATACTTTTATTAGCCACACTGTATGCTTGTGCATGCATGCATACATATACGCACACACATTTATTATTCTGGTATTTCTGAAACATACATAAAGAACATTACATTTCTTTATGTTTTTGAAATTTTCTATTTTCACTTTACATTATTACAGTTATTCACAGTAATACATGCAGCTCTAATTCATTTACTTTATCATGTAGTATTCTATCATAGGAATAAACAAATTATTAATTTCCCTTTTAATGGACAGGTTGCTTCTATCGGCGTATCATTACAAAGAGTGCTTCGGTGAATATTCTAGATATGTGTCCTGTGTGCATGCACGTGTTTTTCTAGGGCATAAATCTAGAATTATCATTGTGAATTGTAGGTAACACATATTCAACTCCAGTGGAATGGTTAGGTGGCCCTGCAGTACTACTGTCATAATTTGTACTCTATTTTGCATTCATAGGACAACTTTCAGTTAAAACGGAGGTGATGTGAACCAGGTGCCAAAGGAAAAAAGGCCTCGGAAGAATATGACGGTCACAAAGTCCATATAATTCACTCAACAGGAGAAGCAGGGGTGCAACAGGAGAGAAGCTTAAATGTGTTTTGAAAACTTGGAGATAGGATTTTGTGAAGTGAAGAAGCCCAAGGACACACAGTCGGGAGCCAGGGGAAAAAAGAACAGAGCTAGCATCTGTAAAACCCTGCGTCTGGAGATTTGAAGAGTCTCTGAGGTCATCAATTTGAACAAATGCTAAGGATGAGGCAAAAGAAAAGGTTCCTCCTATCCACTACCCTCTGTTGAAATAAGAAGAGTGTATTAAACATTCAGAAAATTCTTCACTTTCTATAGACCACGTAGTTTCAAAGATGCAGAGCTTACAGGGTGAAACTGCAGCAACTTGGGAAGTCGTCTTCTGTGGATCGTTTCACTCCCTAAAGAACTCGGATGAGTAAGTGGTCAGAACGCAAAGGGACAGATGTCTATTTCAGTTTAAAAACAAAAGTGACATCCATTTATTGTGTAAAGATAAGAATGTGGAATTAGTCATAACATAGTAGCCTCCTAAAAGGTTTCCCTGTCAAAGTCCCCTTAATATCCATTCTACCCTCAGGAGAATGAATCTTTTAAAAAGACAAACTGGGTTATATTCTTCTTAGTTTGAAACCTTACTATGACTTCTTATTGTCAAAAGATCTTGATAAGATAAAATGTCTCCCCAGCCTGAAAAGCTCACTCTTATCAGGCTCACACTGAACTCCCTCGTAATGCAGAACCATGTGGTTATTCTGTGATTAATCTATGAAGATGTATTTTTCCCTTTTTGCTAAGCGTTGGGGTCTTGTGTGTGCCTGGGGTGCTCCTCTATCAACCCCATAGTCTCTCCATGTCTGAGTCCTCTCGGCTCAGGCTGTACCTCACCAGGACTTGCCTGATTACTCTGCCCAATGCACTTAAATCATTCACATCCCAAGGTTTAACTTTTATTTCTATCACTAACTACTATTTTTGCTATCTTACAATATTTTTGTTCCAATTATTATTTATCATTTTTCTCCTTGAACTAGAATTAAACCTCGTGAAAATTCAAATCCTGCAACCTCAGCTCTGGAACAGCCCTAGCACCTGACAGGATTTCAGTGAATTCTGTGGTATAAATGAATGGCATCTACAAGGTAATAATTACTATGGTAAGTTCACATTTCCCATTCAATCCATTAGCAAATCTGACAGCTCCACCTTCAAAATGCATCCAGAATCCAACACTTTTCCCAACCTCTCCCTCCACCACTTGGGTCTAAGCCATCATTATCCTTCACGGATTTCTGTAACTGCTGCCAGAGCCAGGCTCCCTGCTTTTATCATTGCTAGCCTACAGATGATTCTCCACGGAGAGCCAGAGAACATTTAAATCTTCTCATGACATCCCTTTGTGTAAAACCCTACAATGCTTCCTACCGCACTCAGAAAAGCATCCAAAGTCATTACCTTGCCTGCAGGGCCCTGCAGGGTCTCCCACCATGTCACCTGTTTGGTCACTTCCCACCTCCCACCACTGCCATCCTCTCTCACTGCACTCCACATATGCTGGGCTCTCCGGCTCCTCAAAACGCCTTGTAGAACAGTCACACCAGATAAATCAGCACTGGAGCTCTTCTTGACAATAAGGGGCATCTGATTAACGATACTGTATTGTCTATTTAAAATTTGGGTAGGAGGGTAGAACTTATGTTCTCTTTCTTTCTCTAATCACAAAAAGGAAAACAAAAACAACAAAAGAGGTTGGGTGGGCAGGAGGAACCTTAATGGAGGTAAGGACAAGTTTATGACGTGGATTCTGATGATGGTTTCGTGGATATATACGTAACTCCAAACACATGGGGCTGTACACCTAAATATGTACAGCTTTCTGTACATGACTCACACCTTGACACAGTGTTTAAAAATGCCTAGCAGAATCCTGCCAATGGGCTCTGCAGTTGTTCTTCTATCATCTAGAAAGTGGTACTTGCTGATAATCACAGTCCCCAGCTTACGGACAAGATAGGCTCTGTTGTTAAGTTGAATTTGTATGGAAGTCGGAACAGGCACATTTACCTGTTCCCTGTCATAGACTCCATTTGTAAGTGCGAGCTGTATGAAAGTTGGAGGTTTGTAACTCTGGAGATTGCTTGTATTTAGTTCTTACCTGTCTGCACATTTACTCGTTGGGGAAGCTTTCCTTGAAACAAACTTAGCCTGCTTTATTCTCCTTGGCACTTTCCACCACATGAATACTACTCAGGTATGTCTGTTCAGTGTATTGACTGTCAAACTCATTAGAATATACCATTCACAGATCAGGAATTTTTTTCTTCTTTTATGCTTTCTGCAGTTTTTCCAAAGCCTGCCTTGTACCCAACACATAAAACGAGCTCACAAAATATTTGTTGAATGAATGAAAAAACACAACACTCTTACTCAGGTGTCCAGGATACACAAAAGTTCAATGGCATGTTGTACACGCAGCGATGCTGGGAAGGCAGTGTACTCAGCCAGCGAGAGCATCGACGTGCCAACTCCTTCCCCATACCTTGTCCTGTGCCGTTTCTTCCATTTGGCTGTTCCTAAGTTATATACTTTCTAATAAACTGGTAACAGTAAGTGAGGAAAGAAAGTTCAGAGGAGGGTCATGGGAAGAGTAATCAGGTCAGAGAAATCCTCTGTGTATTTTAAAAATGGATTGAATAATGAAGCTCACAAAATGGCACTGCTTGGTGGCCTGGTAGTCATTAGGGATGTCTTGCAACATGGTAGGATTGTACTTTCTTTCTCTTTCACCACGTATATCACACTGGAAGATGAAATGGGACAGAAATGT
Organism: Perodicticus potto; assembly: GCA_963574655.1. Classification (NCBI taxonomy): domain Eukaryota; kingdom Metazoa; phylum Chordata; class Mammalia; order Primates; family Lorisidae; genus Perodicticus; species Perodicticus potto. The sequence goes on along the minus strand of CAUYRH010075591.1, from coordinate 793 downwards.
TACTTCCAGGTAGAAATCTAAAGAGCCTATATGACTTGCTCCGTTTCCCTTCTCACTGCTGATGGCGTCTGAAGCAGGTGTTAACAGGAAGTCTCTAGAAGCCCAGGTCTCTGCCTGCCCCACCAGCAGATGCCCTCTGCTGAGTCGCCTTGGGTATTACATCGTGTGTCAGATACACACACACACACACACACACACACACACACGCCTCTGTAGTGTTGCGCCACTGACATTTTAGAGAGGGTTTTTAGTGTAGCACAAATAGTTCGTGTTTTATATCCTGACTGATCCACACAGCTATCTTTTCTTCCTGTCATACTAAGCTGCCCTGTGACAAGCTGCCCTTTAACAAGGCAGACAGAGCCTTGTTAAAGAAGGAATATACACACCCATAATGGACTGTTTTTATGCCACGGGTGCTCTCCTGTGCGCTTCATTTTGTTTTCAAGGATAGGAAATGAAGGGAAAAGTCTTTAAAGCTGTACGACATGAAATATAAGTCATTCATCAAAAGTTTCTGAATCTGATATTTAGAAACCATGATTCCTACCACTTACATGATCATTCTTTTTATTTACCTAATCCATTTTATTCAGACACTAAAACAGACTGCCAGGATTATTTTCAGTAGGATGTTGTTTCTGTAAAGATTGGAGGGGAGGGGGGAGGATGGGTGGAGGGAGGGTGATTGGTGGGATCACACTTACGGTGCATCTTACAAGGGTACAAGTGAAAATTACTAAATGTAGAATATAAATGTCTTCATATAGTGATTAAAAGGCCATGAAGGCTA
>CAUYRH010075590.1:0-37937 GCA_963574655.1 Perodicticus potto | reverse complement strand
GGGTGACAGCTTCAGATTCTGTCTCAAAAAAAAAAAAAAAAAAAAAAAATATATATATATATATATATATATATATATATATATATATATATATAAAAACACACACAACAGAGAGAGAGAGAGAGAGAGAGAGAGAGAGACAAAGCATTTAAATACACATTTCTCCAAGGAAGATATATGAACAGCCAATAAGCCCATAAGGGGATGTCCAATATCCCTAGCCATTAGGGAAATGCAAATCAAAACCACAGTGGTGTAAACCTCACACCCACTTAGAGGGCTGAAATCAAAGTCAGATAATAAGAGCTATTGAGGAGGATGTGGAGAGAATGGAACTCTTGTGCACTGTCGGTGGGATAGTAAAGTGGTTTGACCACTGCAGAAAACAGTTGGGCAGTTCCTCAAAAAGTTAAAGATGATCTTACCATAAGGCTGAGAAATTCCATCCTCAGGTACATGCCCAAGAGAACAGCAAGCATACCTCCACACGTAAACTTGAACCCCCATGTTCATAGGATCATCATTTATAATAGTTAAAGAATGGGACAACCCAAATTCCCATCCACTGATAAACAGACAAACAAAAGGTGTAGATCCATACAATGAAATATTATTCTGCTATTAAAAGGGACTGAAGTACTTACATGCGGTAATGTGAGTGAACTTTGAAAACATAAAGCTCAGTGAAAGAACCCAGACACAAAAGACCACGTGCTGTATGATTCCATTGATGTGAAATATCCAGCCCAGGAAGTCCCTACAGAAAGAAAGCAGACTAGTGGTTGATAGGGCCTGGAGGAGGGCGTTGAGGTGACAGGGCCTGGAGGAGGGTGTTGAGGTGTGGCTGTTGATGGGTACAAGTTTCTTTCCAAGATAATGAAAGCATTCTGGAATTAGATAATGGTGGTGGTTTTGCAGCTTTGTGAATATACTAAAAATGATTGAATTGTGTGGTGTAGAAGGATGATCTTTATACTATAAAAATTGTGTAAGGAGAAAAACCAGTGATCTATATCTTCGACCTTTTAATTATTGGAATGCCCCTTAGTTCCCATACTTCCCCTTGGTTTGAAGAGATAGTCTAGACTTTTATAGACACAGTTTACCTTTTTATTTCTTTGTCCTTGATCAAATACGTATATTTTCCTAGGGATAATTCATACTGGGATCCTGATACTAAGGACTCAAGATCAGGACTGGTTTGTGAGTTTCTTTCATCTCTGCTTAGTTTAAGGAGAGGAATCTCTGGGGGTTAGAGCCACATGCACTCAAACCCACAGTTATCGTTCTGATTTCCTCTCACCCCAAAGTCAAGGCTTTATCTTAAAGGTCACACTGGGAAGACCATAGATTGAATTTGTGAACTCTGGTGTCTCGAGTGCGATGGTTGAAAGATTGAGTGTTCGAGGCCCAGAGGCTCCAATCTGTTGTCCTTAACCCCTCATTCCAGGAGAATCTGAAAGGAATGAAAAGCATGCTGTTACTTCTATCTCGATATGTAGGCAATTCCAAATCTTCAAAAGCTTGAGACACCAAATCTGAGATGTTTTCACCATTATGCAGATTTAGGGCTCTTAAATGCAGTCTAGTTTGATTGATTCAGTACCACGTAGTATTTTTGCTGCTCACCAATGATCTTTGAAGAAATGTTTTCCCTGAAGGAAATCAAAAGTGCTATTTTAATGTTAAGCAACATAAATTATGAAATAAAATGTCAAAATGTATAGGTTTTAAAGATAAAACACCCAGCTTGCAGTAAACTGTATCAGTCTAAACCGACATCAGATCTATTGAGGTCTTTCCTTTCTATCTGAAAAAGTTATTTTTGATAGAAACGTTTGACAAAGCAGGGTTCAAATTCAGTAACGCACCACCCCTAACTTGACACTCTAGCTGAAGCTGAGGGTTACCATGGTTAAGCAAGGTATTAAGCACCTGGACACTAATTCCTGAAAACCATATTATAGTTTTGGAACCACACTGTGTTTTTGCTTGATTTAACATGATGTTCTTTCTCAGCAAGTGATTTTTACAGTTTATATTTTAAAAAAATATTGGGTAGCCTCATGTGCTTTGCCTGCTTGATTGTAGTTCCAGATGCGCCCTCTCTAGAGCAAGGACCCCATTGAAGTGTTCATTTAGGTTTTCATATGTTGGCAATCACATAATGCAGTTTATAGTGTGAGGTTTTGGAGACTCTCACTCTTTCTGGTAGGGCTTGGAAATATTAGTACAAATGTTTGGTTTTATCATATTTAAAGGTAATGCTGTAGGAGACAAATAGCATAGAAATGAGAGTTTTGACATATTTTTTAAGAAGGGGAATAGAAGGGTGGGTAGTGGCAGGATCTCTGGAGTACACCACTAAAATTTTTTTAAAAAATTATTCTCCAACTTTCCCATCTGTTACATACTGGCTTTCTCTTGTAAATAGCAAGCTTAATGAAACATACATCCTGAATATAAAATATGCTGACAGGAAAATAACAATCACCAACTCCTGCCCAATTAAATGTTTACTCTAACAAATGAGTTGCCTGCACAGATGTTCAGTGTTAAAAATTCTCATGGTGGCTATTCCTCATTTTCATCTTTGAAATGCTATTTAAAAATCCTGGAAAGGACATTTAGTTTTTAAATTGAGCAGATTAGTGATAATCTCATTAGCAATCTGGATGGCAAATTTCATTTAGTATGTGGTTTCTCTGTGAATCTTGGGAAATCTTGAGAATTCATTGTCGCTAAACTTCCTGCTCAAAAATGTCTTACCTAAATGAAAAGTCTGTGTCATACACACTAGTGTGAATTGGGACTCTTGTAGGAATGGGCAGCTGTGGTATGTATTCTAAGAGTGATGAAGTAGAGTGTATCAGTCAGTGTTTACCACAGTAATGCTGCATAACAAACTGCCCCCAAATCAAAGCCATATAACAAAAAGCATGTATGAATATCCTATGAATATATGAGCCAGCTTTTCTGAGCTCAGTTAGACTCCAGACCATGGATTCAATTTAAATTTGCTTCAAGTATCCCATTTTTCTGAGTAACTGGTGAGTAACTTCCCAGGGCATGTTCTTCTCATATTGATGTCAGGATGGAAGAGCCTAATCATGCAGTCACATTGAATAACACTCTGTTAGCCAAAGCAGACATGTGGCTATACCCAAAGAGGCACAGAAATATATTCTGCCTGTAGTGGAGGAAACTGCAAAAACCACAGGGCAAAATGTATGGATATAGAAAAGGGCAAAGAATTAGAGCCAAAATTTCAATCTACCACATGCAACTTCTCTTAGAATATGTCAAATGATAATGAAATAAAATTTAAAATGTCTTATCATGAAGTCACAGCATAAGCATACCCTTTTCTTGTCTTATAAGCAGAGATAAAATCTACGTGCTACAAGGTAGAGGTCATTTTCAACATATTTCAACTATTCCTTCCTTTCTTATTCTTTTAAAGCACCAGAACCCCATTTTAAGATAATTTTATGTAGACCTCAATTTATAAAATGGATAAATTGCCCCAGTGGGAAGGCAGAGAGAGGTGTGAGTTGGGAATAGGGTTAAGGAGGTTGCCAAGCAAAACAGAATGCTCAGCTAAATTTGAATTTCAGATAAACAATGAATGACTTTCTAGTATATCTCAGGATGTCCCTTTGCTTTTTCTTTTCACTACTCTTTTCTCCCTGCTTCTCTTCTTCCTCTTCCTCTTCCTCCTTGTCTTAAATTTGTCAACTCTAGTTGATAGCAATACATGACTAGGCTGATTTCACCTCCTTTACTACCTCCTACAATCCAATGCCCTTCTCAGAGAGGGCCCTGCTTCTCTCTCCAATGTGTGGGTGAAACAGGTTTCTAGACTCTCACCTGTTTTCCTTGGGCTCTTCCCTGGGAAACAAAATTCAGAAAGGCCTCTACCCCACATGGCCTCCTGGTTCCCACATGGCCTCCTGGTCCCATCCTGGGATTCTTTCAGGAAATTGGTTCTTGGGGAAAGAAAACTGAAGACTGAGCCTGGAAGAGTCAACCAGAGACTGATGGAGACTCTCTCCATCATCACTAGCATTAGATAGTAGAGTAAAAGCTGCAAATGAAGCCACACACAATTTTTTGGAAAAGGAGTTCTGATGCTTACAAAAAGAATTAAAGAAAGGAATGATTTCAAGTGCCACATCGTTATGGTTCCTGATTAGTATAGTGATTGCTTCCTCATTGAGAACCTGATTCATTTTTGTTCAGGTGGACCTGTAATGGGGCAGACTTATGCTGCCGTCCCAACGCCCCTCTCCCCTGGCCCCTGTACCTGACCAACTCCACTATCATGCATTTCATATGCTGAGATTCTGATCAATCTTTTTTGAAATGATCACACCACTTTGTGGTGGACAAGACAAATGCTGGAGGTAGCTCTTTCTGCCTTCTAGAAGCCTGGTTTCTCAGACCCTCAGCCTGCATTATTTTCTCAGAACAGTGAGCACCTTATGTTTCAATAGGGAAACTCAGCACTAATGTCAATGCAAAAGTGATGTCATTGATTTTATTCCTTCAAAACAAGGATTTAAATTACGGGAAGTTGGGGGAAACCTCAGGCCACGCTGAAATGGAAGTTGTTTTTGATTTATGTCTCTGTAAATCATAAGCAGATGGGCACATAAAAGAGTATAGACTGTTGTATTAAAATGCTGCTCCTTTAAAAGCAGACAAGTCTTCCTGAAGGTTTTAATGAGTGGGAAATATTTAATCTGTTCCTGTGCAGACATCAGCAGTGAGCTCAAAAGTTTGGAAAAAAACACTTAATTGCTTTTGTTTTTATTGGTTTATTTTCCATAGTCTACGGAAACTCAGAAAGTAGAGGTCTCGGGAAGACTTTGATGAAGGCCTTGTTGCATTCCTTCTGGTGCTGGGGGACAGAGAAGCGTGGAGGGAGGTTGGATTTCCCCCCTGGTTGGCAGGAGCAGGCTGAAGCCACAGGCCCCAGTAGGTTCCTTGGCCTGCTATCTGTCCATCCAACAGGCAAATAATCCACTGAACATCCTCGCTTACTACAAACAGTAACTGCAAAGGAAAAAAATCATGTTCATGTCTCAGAAATGAGAGGAATCTCTACATGCTTTGGAATTAAAAGTCTGCACAATAAATGGAGACACTTAAACAGAGAAAGAAGACCTTATATATTATATAGCTTCAATTGGCTAAAAGGAAGATATTGAATGTTCCCAATACAAACAAATGCTAAATGCTTGAGATAATGGGCATGCTAATTTTCCTGATCTGAACACTGTCCATTACATGTATAGAAACATCCCTATGTACCTTATAAAGATGTACCATTATTATATGTCAGATTTAAAACATTGGAAAAAGGCCATAATGAAAAACTAGAAAACAAAACAATGGTAATGTGGTAATTGTCACTTTAAATGTGTATTGGGAAAAAAAAACCCCAAGACATTTGTTCTCAGTGCCCTGCCCTTTCAGATGAGATTGTATTTTATTTATTTTTGGAACCACGGCACTGAGGTGCTATTATTAAGGGTAACAAAGGTGGGTTCTCTGTTTTGCAGAGGACCATAAAGCATTTGGAGTCAGCAGCATGCAATTTATGTAACCTGGTTAGATGGCTCTGATATCATTTTCTGGGAGAAAAGACATTATGAACATACCTGCAAGGGCCTTGCACACATGCAATGCTCTGTTGGGGCAAAGCTCTCTTACCACTCCCACTTCACCAGCATCTCCTCCGTTCTGGATTAACACAGAAGCGCAAGGTTCTGCCGCCTGGATACCAAAAAGGACCCAGCAGCAATTTCATTTCATGACTATATTCAGGAAATTCTACTGCACAAGTAGTTTGGAACTGCAGTTACAACAGTAAGGTTGTAAACATTCTATTCTTTTGCAACCGACATGACACATTGGGCTTCTAATTATTATAACAATGGCAAGGCTGTGGGATAAATTACGCTATCTGCAAGGTGACAACTCTGATAAATGCATATAATAGTCCCGTGGAAGGAATGAGACAGAAAGAGAGAGAGAGAAAGCTTGCCCTGAGCAGTGGGAATTTTTATTTATTGCTTATAACAGCACTGCTCCATGCTCAACCAGGGCTGCCTTTGTGTAGCTTTTTAATACAGAATAGGCTCGTTTTATATATGATCACTTATTGTAGATGCTGTTGATGAATAGGTGAGTGTTTCCAGCAGCAAAGTGGAGAAAATGACTAATCTAATCTGCCCGCTTTCTAAACATCCATCATTTAATGCAAATGTGCCCATAGGTACTTTTATGCCACCCCCTTATTTTGCTAAAATTTGTTTCACCCAAAGACCCCCAGCTAGGACAAGCTGTGACTTGAACCCATATTTGTCTGATTATAAAACTGTCTCTCAATTCCACTACATAATCTCCAAGGTAAGAATGACCTTAAGCTTGGTTTACATGACTAGTTTACCAAAGCCTTTGTAAAACATAGTAAGAAGTCTTTTATAGGTGTGTTTTTTTTTAATTCAGTGCATGATAGAATTATTTGTTCATTGTGACCGTATGTGTATACTTCAAGTGGCATTTTACTCTTTTGCAAAAGATACTGCAAAGAAAAGAAATGTATCCTCTAAAATCAGTAGTTTTATAGAATCTTACAAAATATAGAGTATTGTGATATATACTGGGAAAAGCCCCATGCTGGGTGTTTGGAGACACCGGGCTCTGAGCTCACCTTGCTATTTCTAGCATAAAATGTAACAAAACATTCTGCTTTCAGGATTTTCTGATTGTAAAAGTGAGGAAACCAATGGACAAACCCCAGGTGTAGATGAGGAACTAAGACCAGGGTCAGGGTCAGAATACCTGTATGTGTCTCTGTGTGGTGGTGGTGGTGGGGGTCCCACAAAGTTGCTGAATGCAATCTATTTGGGGGAGACCCTTTAAATGCTCATGAGCCACAGTCAGGCTGTACTCTGAGCAAACTGTAGGGAATGAGGCTAACTGTTGCCATGTGAATTGTCATTAGAAGCAGAATTTGCTTCATTTCTGTCCTTGTGAGATATCTCCTCTGTATAATGTCAGTCTAATGACAATTATTCCTAATATTTATTCTCTGAAGATTTGGTTGATCAAACTTTTGCCTTAACTTTTGTAATTTTTATCTGTACTAATTATTAGGGGAGGAAAGAGAGGCCCAAATCCTACCGGATATCGCCTGTGTTCTAACTGAGTGTACATATATATGTGTGTGTGTGTACACATATATTTGTGTGTATATATGCATTTATGTGTATATATACACACATATAATGTGTATATATGTGTATGTATGTTTATATTTATACACATACTTTTTTCTGAAAATAGTTTGTTTTGTTTGTTTGTTTTTCTGAGACAGAGACTCAAGCTATCCCCCTAGGTAGAGTGCTGTGGCATCACAACTCACAGCAACCTCCAATTCCTGGGCTCAAGCAAGTCTCTTGCCTCTGCCTCCCAAGTAGCTGGGACTACAGGCACCTGCCACAATGCCCGGCCATTTTTTGGTTGCAGCCGTCATTGTTGTTTGGCGGGCCAGGGCTGGATTCAAACCCACCAGCTCAGGTGTATGTGGCTGGTGCCTTAGCTGCTTGAGCTACAGGTGCCCAGCCTCTGAAAATAGTTTTTTTAATTAAAAGAAGACTCTTGTGTGTGTGTATGTGAGTGTGTGTGAGAGAGAGAGAGAATAAGAGAGGGAATGAGCAAAATTTGGGAGAGTCCACCTTGTTCCCTGGGTTCAAACAAAAGATTGCCGGAAATCACTAGAAACAATTTGGTGTTCCAACTCCTATTGTCCCATAGCAGTGTAGAAATCACACCTGTTGTTACTTTCAGAGGCTCCTGGGAGACAGAGCAGCACAGAGATGCCGAGCACAGGCTCAGCAGTGAGGTGGCCATGAGCCTATTCCTGTCATCTGCCTCCAGCCAGGCCAGGTGCCTCTCCATTCTCCTCCAGTGGTATGTTGGCTGTGATCTTTAATGACACCTCCAAACTGCACCATAATCATCTATTTTCTTGTCTATCTCCTTCACTAACTTAAGGTTTTTCAAATTGTAGGTCATAAAATCAACTCAGTGGGTTGCAGAGGGCTTTCAAAGAAATGAGTAGAATAAAATAGAAAATATCAGAATCCACTGATGGCTTCTTAATATTGCTTTGTTTTTTAAATGTTTGAATTTAAATCTAAGTCACAATCATTCTATTTTTACACACACATGTAAAAACATTTAAATACATTTGTGTGTGTGCATTTGTGCATGGAGTTGTAATGTAAAATTATTTCTTGCTGTGCATTGAGATTTAAAAAAGTTTTAATAAGCTCTGCATGAGATGGAAACTTCTGGAACATAAGGACGGAGGCATATTCAAGGCTGTATCTGGTACCCAATACAGTGTCTGAACCTCTGAGTGAATACATTCAGGTAGGCAGGGGAGGGGAGGCAGTGCAAGGCCAGGGGAAGGCAGGCAGGGTCGGGACCAGAAGCCGGCCAGCAAGCCCAGACCAAGCTGGGCTGTCATACGGCACCACAAGGCCAAGTGCGGAGATCACCTTGGAATTCGTTTGGGGGGTCAGTGGGTACAGTTGGGCTCAGCAGAGGGCAAGGTAAATCCTAAGGGTAAAATCAAGGTCGGGTTTGGGGCTCAGAGATTCGAGTCTGCCTTGAGGAAGGTAAAGCCATGATTTGAGTTTCAGGCCTTCAGCTCTTCTTCGTGACTTTGTCCATGAGGTATGTGGTGGCCTCCTCCACAGACCCTCCCTTCTCCTTTCTTTCCCTTTCCTTTCCTATGCTCAGTACTCTCATTTGCAGACTCCCTCTCAGCCCTCCTTCTCACCAAACTAATCACCCTGATTAGGTCCAGTGGTGGGGAGGAGTCCTGAGCTATTTCTTGAACTCCATTCTTTGTCCATCAGATACAGGACTCATCTCCCTCAGCTCAGCGTCACCTCTGCCCAGGTCAGTGTGCCTGAGTCCTGCTTCCTGTCCCGGTGCCCTAGTCCTGTGCCAATCCCTCCCTCCCTGTATATTGTTGGCTACAGGACAGGTCTTCCACCAGACTCTCAAACCCGGCAGTAAGGAGGCGAGCAGAGACAGAGGTCAACCTGGGAGCCTGCGGACGTCATTTCCCAAGGTGGCTGAGCCACACGCTCACAAATTACCCAGAAAGAGGGGCTTCCTGCTGCGAGCATATTGATACTCGGGACTTTTTCTTTTGTTGAAGAACTCAGTTAGGAGGGGATGCCAAGGATTTTGCCTGAATGCCAACCCTATGCTGGCCTAGTATGCTGACAGCTGGGCTCTTCTTGGGAAAATGGCTGAGCTGCCTCTGCCTCCGGCAATAAGGCACCACTTTTCTGGTAGTGAATACAGGAGGTAAAATGGGAAATAAGAACCAAGTTGAAGTTCCTGAAATCTTTGCAAGACATCACCATGTCTTTTTAGCTCCTGCTCTGCACCCGTAATCCAAATGACAGGTAGTCTGTGGTAGGATTTGGAATCAGTTCACATTCTCCCAGATGTGGGTGTGCATCTTGCTCTCTGCATCCACAAGGAAGGAAGTGGGATCCACCGTCTCCTGGGCTCCCGTGGTTCTCTGGGCTTTCTCCATGCAATTGACTTTTAAGTTCCATTCTGTCTCCCTGGACAGGAAGAGAAGAGGGTCCCCAGGAGACAGATGCACCATGATGTTAAAACACAGGTACCAAGTTCAAGATGAATAGGAAGTTGGCTCGGCGTCCATAGCACAGTGGTTATGGCGCCAGTCACATACACCCAGTGGTGGGTTCAAAACCAGCCCAGGCCAGCTAAACAACAATGGCAACTACATCAAAAAAATAGCTGGGCATTATGGCGGATGCCTGTAGTCCCAGCTATTTGGGAGGCTGAGGCAAGAGAATCGCTTAAGCCTAAGAATTTGAGGTTGCTGTGAGCTGTGACACTGCGGCACTCTACCAACGGTGACATAGTGAGACTCTGTCTCAAAAAAAAAAAAAAAAAGAAAGAAAGAGAGAAAGAAAAGAAAAACAGGAAAAGTATAAAATTCTGCTGTTAATTGACTTTGGAATGTTTTGTTGGTTCCAGTTCCAAAATCAAATCTTCAAGGGTGGCGCCTGTGGCTCAGTGGGTAGGGCGCCGGCCACATATACCAAGGGTGGTAGGTTCAAACCCGGCCTCGGCCAAACTGCAAGAAAAAAATAGCCGGGCTTTGTGGCAGGCACCTGTAGTCCCAGCTACTCTGGAGGCTAAGGCCAGAGAATCGCCTAAGCCCAGGAGTTGGAGGTGGCTGTGAGCAGTGACACCACAGCACTCTACCGAGGGTGACATAGCGAGACTCTGCTTCAAAAAAAAAAAAAAAAGAAAGAAAGAAAAGATGAGTGGAAAGTTAAATACTTGCTTAAAGGACTTTCCCCCTTCTAACTACTGATAACAATGGATCTCAAACTTTTAAAAAATAGAGCACCTGTTTTTCCGATGAAGTTTTATCTGGGATAGTAAACAAATACAAAAGAAACAAAAATTTTAACAAAGTTAGATGCTAGTCTGATTGAAGAGGTTTTGGAGTGAAGCTTGAACCTAACCTAGAAGATCTTCAGACAAATTCCTGTGGGTCCTGACAGATCTGAGCATATTCAGTGGAGCATAATGGAACTATGTTGCTAACTTTTTTTATATATTGTTCTTTTGTTATTCATAATATTAAAAGGATAAGATTTGTTATTATTACTAATTGCAGTATTAGTATCAGCATTATCATTCCCATTCTCCAGGAAAGCAAACCGAGACTTAAAAAGTTTAAACATCTTCCCTAGGTAGTAAAGGCTGGATTAGATCTAAATAGTCTGGCTCTGAAGCCAACATCCTTGCCCATTACTCTTCATTCATTCATTCAAATATTTATTGAAGACTTTCTGTAGCTCAATCATACTCTAGGTGAACAAAATAAAAAGAAAATTCTGCCCTTGTGGGAAAAATTCAGTTTGGCTTGAGAAAGTGGATGGGTAGATAGAGATAGTAAATCAAATAATTAAGCAAATAGTCATTAAATGGTGACAGATAATAAAGTAGAAAAGAGTACTAGAGACTATTGGGGGTGCTAAAAATGTAAATAGAGTCAGTAGAGGCCTCATTGAGAAGGTGAGTACTATGTTTTGGCTAGATTTGAAAAGTAAAACACCCTTGGGTCAACTAAAGGAATTTATTCTTACATCACAAGTTATTAAGTATATTAATCAAATGAGGTAAACAGTAAAACGAACAAGATCTCAAAAGCAAGCCTTTCCAGTGGGTAACCCCTGTGGCTCAGCGAGTAGGGCGCCAGCCCCATATACAGAGGGCTGCGGGTTCAAACCCAGCTCTGGCCGAACTGACATCAAAAATTAGCCGGGCGGGCCCTGTGGCAGGCACCTGTAGTCCTAGCTACTTGGGAGGCTTAGGCAAGAGAATGGCTTAAGCCCAAGAGCTGGAGGTTGCTGTGAGCTGTGACTCTACAGCACTCTACTGAGGGCGACAGAGTGAGACTCTGTCTCCACAAAAACCTTACAGGCCGTCGTTAAGTTGACCATTAACTTGACTTAAGACGCATTGAAACATGGGTTTCCCACATTGGCATCTTTGTCCAGAGCATACGTTCTTTGCTATAGGGGGAAGAATTCTCATGGACAGGAGCACAGGGAGTTTTGCAGGCGTGTTGGACACAGGGCGCTCCTCTGTCAGTGGCAATCACTGAGGGTGTTCTCCTTTTGATGGTGACTGCTGGTTTTGATTAGGAAGGATTTCCTCGCTGGTTTCTGTGAAATGTTGATACATTCTGTTCCTTCAGTGTACTTGGCAGCTGTTCTATTGCAAATCCAGAAGAGATCTGATAAATTTAACACTGATTAAAAACAGAATCCTTGAGCCGTGAGATGGGTTAAGGAACAATCGCTTAGCAGAACTGTTTTCTTTCTCTCATAGGGAAATAACTTCCTAAGGAAGCCTGGTGCAAAACACACGATTTGATCTCAAATGTCTTAATTGCCCATTAACTCAGGCAATTATTTCCTCTCTAAAATGTCTGGGTTCTTTGCGAGTCTCCCTTATTTTGTCTGTAAGTCTCCCATGGTAAAATCACAACAGACCACCAGTTGTCAGCATAAAAAGAAACAAGACCTGCCTTTGTGCATGAGTGTGAGGTGGGCTGGGAAGTAACAGTTTTGTAAGCAACGGGTTGTAGCCACCAATTAGAAAGCCTCCTGGTTGTGGTGACTGAATCATTACACACGGAGCAGCTTCCATATGGGTAAAACAGAGAGTCCCACTCACCCAAGTTCAACAAGCTCTTACGGAACAACCACCATGTGCATGCCTCGGATAAGGTGCTGAGTTTATGGTGAGGAATAGCGATGTAGGGGAATTACAGGCTGGCCGGTCAGGGACCGCACAGTGCCAACTCCGGTAGCCCAGCAAGAATGCTGCAGCATCTACCACTGTGATTGTTTCTTGTGCTAGAACATTTTCTCCTAAAAGTCCTTGTCAAATGCAAATATATCGCTGGGATAAGGATGAGGTATTAACCATTCCGTGGGGTAGCATAACTTAGACTCAAACAGGATGAGCATTTACTTGTTTAGGTAACATCTACCGAGCACCCAGTATGCTCTGTTTGAATGAAACAGACATTAATTTCCTGCTCTCAGAAATTTACAATTTTGATGAGAGGAGAGACAGAAACAGACTAACACATACCTACATGGTGTGTAAGGTGGTGAAAAAGAAAACCAGAAAAGGGGTTGGAGGGATGAGGGTGGGACATGATGAGTTTAACTCAGGGTTATCAGGAAGGAGGTTTTAATATGGTGGTATTTGTTTTGGCTTTGTGACATCGTCTCACTCTGTCACCCTGGGCAGAGTGCCCTGATGTCACAGCTCACAGCACCTCTGGGGCTCAAATGGTTCTCTTGCCTCAGCTTCCGCAGTAGCTGGGACTACAGGCGCCCACCACAATGTCCAGCTAGTTTTTGTATTTTTGGTAGATATGGAGTTTTGCTCTTGCTCAGGCTGATCTCCAACTTCTGATCTCAGAAAAGTCCTTCTTCATAGGCCTCCCAGAGTGCTAGGATTACAGGTGTGAGTCTTCGCGCACGACTGGTCAATATGGTGATATTTGAATAAAGACAGAGAGGAAGGGAGGGGGAGCGGCTCACAGCAATGTGGGCAGAAGGAACTGGGGTGCCAAGGCCCTGAGGTGGGGGGGCTCTTGATGAGATCCAGGAATACAGCAGAGTCCAGTGTGGCTGGAACAGGGAGGTCCTGGATCATAGCAGCAGATGGGTTGGAGAGGTACAGAGGGAGCTCAATACATCTGATACAGAAATGGGTTTCCAGAGCTGTTGTTCCAAATGACTGCAGGCATTGCTCCTCGTGTCCAGCTAAATAGCTTGTGTTTACTGAGCTTTTATCATGTGCTAAGCACTCTACTTGGATTTTTCTCATTAAATACTTACTGCAGCCCTATAAGATAAGTGTTATTACTATGTCAGATTGAAAGATGGGGAAACGGAGGGTTGGAAGACTTAAATGATAGCTAGGAAGTGGTTGATTCAGACTTAAGTATAGAGAACCTGGGTTGATTCTGGAGCTTCGTTGTCTGTTGCTATTCAATCAGTTTCTATGTGTCTGGCCCTTGGCAGAAACTTATTAAATGTTTAAATGAATAAATAAAGCAAGATAGTTTAAAGTGAACCAAGTAATGCTGAATGCTTAATCCACATTAAATTACATTTACTCTATTACAAAGTGAGGGGATATTGAAATCTAACATTTGCCAGGTGACGACCAGTGTTAGTTTCCAGAATCTCGCCTAGTTAATACCCTGGGGCTGGGTGCGGTGGCTCACACCTATAATCCTAGCACTGTGGGAGGCTGAGGCAGGTGGATTGCCTGAGCTCACAGGTTTGAGACCAGCCTGAACCAGAGTGAGACCCTGCCTCTAAAAATAGCTAGGCATTGCGGTGGGTGCCTGTAGTCCCAGCTACTTGGGAGGCTGAGGCAAGAGAATCACTTGAGCCCAAGAGTTTGAGGTTGCTATGAGCTATGCCACAGCAGCCTAAGGAGGACAACAAAGTAAGACTCTGTCTCAAAAAAAAAAAAAATAGGCAGTGCCTGTGGCTCAGTGGGTAGGGCACCGGCCCCCTATACCGAGGGTGGTAGGTTCGAACCCAGTCCTGGCCTAACTGCAACAAAAAAATAGCCAGCCATTGTGGTGAGTGCCTGTAATCCCAGCTACTTGGGAGGCTGAGGCAAGAGAATCGCCTAAGCCCAGGAGCTGGAGGTTGCTGTGAGCTGTGTGACGCCACGGCACTCTACAGAGGCAGATAAAGTGAGACTCTGTCTCTACAAAAGAAAAAAAAAATTAAAAAAATAGTTAATCTCCTCAATGAATGAAATGTCTTTCTCATAGAGTTTGGTGAATAACTCATGATGAAAAATTCACAGATGATTCAAAGTATCTGACCTTGTAGATATTGTTTGAAATAGTGGAATCCGAGAAAGCAGTTTTATAGGATGCGCAGAAAGAGCTTGCCCAAAGGCCATATCGGGACACATGTGAGGAAGGATAGAGTTGTTCTATGAAGATAATCTTGCATCAGTGCTAGAAGAAGCCATTGCCTTCCCAGGCTGTGGCAGGTGGCACTACAGGCTCTCCCTCACCTTCTCCTTTCTGCTTTAAATCCCTTCATGGAGAGGTCAGTCTAGTTCTCAGTGAGATAGAAGGTTTCAAATGCCACTGGCCCCTGGAGAGGAAAGGCTTTGGCTTAAGTTTGCTGTGAAAGGAAAGTGCCTGTGAACGGAACCTCCTGAGAGGGAACTGATGGGAGCACAGGGTGGAAAGCAGAGGAACATTATAGGGACAAAGGGATGTTATCATTTCACCAGCTTTGAGAGTTTGGCACTCTTTGTACCCTCAATGAACCTGAAACTATATATATATATATTGTGTACAGATAGAGATACAGATGATATAGATATATAGATTTAGACACACACAGAAAGAGTGTGCCAAGGTGCCTCCTGTGTTCTGATGTCTTTGCCTCCCACATTTTGAACTAATTGTCATCCCCCAGGCTCCATTTCTGCTCCAAGAGAAGCATTAAGTCTGCACAGGAATGAGCCTCTTTTTGTCTTGTCTTTTGGGATGAAAGGGCCGGTTTCGGTTTCCCTGTTCTACACCTGGATGGACGGACCAGGCCTCGGATGGAGGACTCTGCCTCTTGCGGAGGATGTTCTCGACTTTATGCCCTTTAGTCTCACAGTGGAAAGACTGCCCAGGTTCTTGGCTTTGCCCACACATTTCATTGTAGCTTCCCTGAGTCTAGAAACTGTTCTCGTCATCTGGAAATTTAAAAAGCAAGCAAGAAATAAAGCTTCCCAGTAGGAACAGGACCCTCAGAGAAAAGCAATTACAATCTTTGATTATGAAACAGGGCTCTTAAGAGAATGATGTTTAAATATTCCAGTCCCAAGTCATCTTGCCCTTCCTACAAGAAGGTTTTCTGATCAGTAGCGGAAGTAGGAGGCCCCCCCAAGCCATCTTCTCTCCAGGGTCCGGAGAAGTGAATGGTGTTTTGTTTTCAGCTTTGCTTTGGTTCAATAGAGCATTTTAGAGAAATTTCCCCCTAATTCCAAAGTGTTTAGGTCTGCAAGCCTTTTCAGATCATGTAATGTGGTGTTAATACATAGTCATCATCTTCCTCCAGGGATTATATTCTTGAGGGTTTTTACAGTGCTAACAGCTTGCCCTTCACATGGTAAATTACCCAAAGACCTCAGGCACTAACAGCTCTAAGCAGGGAGCTGTTGAACAGTGTTGCCGCCAATTCTTAGTACTGAGTAAAAGAGATACCATGTTTGGAAAAGGCCTTGTGATATTCATGGATCACTTAAGATGGCTACTTTGTTTCCTTTGTAGAGAAAGTAACATTAATGAACTTGACTGGTCTCATTGTTTCATGGAAGAGTGTTTGTACTGGTGCACAGGTCACTGTCTACCTACACAAACATTCATCCTCCACCTGCTCTGTCTTGGGTCTCTACTGTGTGACCGGGTAAAAGTGTGAGCAAGGCAAAGTCCCTGCTTTCCAGACTTGTTAGCAGGAAATACAAGCAAATAATTACAATATGTTTAAGCGCAATAATAGAGCTATGTCCTGGGTGTTAGCTGGTCCTCAGTGACCATAGGGGACAGGGGGATTGGCGTAACCACCCTTCTCCAGTTTCACATTTGTGAGTCCCCCCAATCCTCCTTTCCTCTGCTTCCCTCTGCAGAGTCCCAGATAAATTCTCTTCCTGACTTCACATCAAGGAGTCCCACCAAATTCTCTCTGGCTTGGGAGTCAGCTGACACCTACGCCTTTAGGAATTCTGTGCTTATTGAGATTAGTTTTTCACTTGAATTCAAACGTATATACCAGGAAAGGAAAGAGTGTGATTCACTCTTCTTGCAGGTCATGAAAGGCTTCACACAGAATATTGATTGATCCGGATCTTGAAGACTCAGTAAGAGCTTGGCAAATGTCAAACGCTGTGCCTGAGAAGCACACATCCCCCACACAACAGCCGTGCATCGCCCCCCTTTCCTCAGACCTGTTGTTAAGACCTTAATACTGATTCTCAGCCATAGACAAAGCTTTCCCTTCCTTGAGCACCCTGTTGCTCCTTAATATAATGTCAGTCATGTCTTGAGTGCTACTATGGGAATGGAGATATTATGGAAGAGTGTGTGTGTGTGTACATGTGTTTGTTTAAAGAAAAGGGACAGATTTTATATTATATGGGGATAGCACAGGTATCCCTACCAATAAAAAATTTGCAATGCTCCTAAACATCAGACTAACCCAACCCTAAAATCTCAACTTCAGCTGTTGGACACACAGAAGACAAGAACCCAGGCTGGCTGAAGTGTCAGGGGTATACCAGATGGCCCTGGCTTACATACTAAAAACATCATTCAATCAGTCGCTTCATTTACATTTTAATACAGTTCATAAGTAAGAAAGGATTTGGCCATGTTTCTCTTTTGGTCTTTTCCCAGTGGTTGAGGGGTGAAGATGAGGAAGACTGAAACAGACAGACCATACGCAGGGTACTGTTTTGGAAATCAAGCCCAGGCATCTAGCCTAGGACTTATACTCCACCTTCTCTTCTGCACAGACCCATCAGGGGCTTGCGGGAGCCCCTCTGCTCTGATGACCCTGTCTATGCCTCGAGTATCTGGCAGGACTTTTAACGTCACTGCTCACTTATATGATCAAAGGACATTAGAGGAAGAAGCGGCTGGGAGAGAGACATTATGAAGATCTCTAGGAGTGGTGTACTATCCATTCCTTTCCTCCAGTAACAGGGACATATTGCTGTTCAAGTTAAGAGCACTTGCTGAGATTCTAACTGAGACTAAAAGCTCCGACTCAGGAGTCAGACAGACTGGACTTGAATCCCAGCTCTTTTGTACCTTACCTGAATATAGAAGGGACATAATTATAAAATGAATATAAAATAATATATTCAATCAATATAAAATATAATATATTCATCAATATAAAATAATCAGTAAGTACTTTTTGTCTATTGGGGATAGGTCATATTCAAAGGGGGAGAATTAATTATTTTCTCTTAGAAAACAAGATTTAGCTCATTTATTTTTTATTTTAGTAGTTCTAGTTGGAAAAATAGAATCACAAATCTTTATAGAATCTAAATTGAGATATTTTATACAATTTAGTATGGAGAGAGGATAAAATGGAAGAAAAAATTTAAAATGATGATGGCTTGAGCCAAAAAAAAAAAAAAAGAAAAAGAAATCTTGAGAAGGCAGTGAGGTGTAGAGAAAAAGAATAGGAAAAAGAAAAAAGGGAAAGATGTATTAGGAATTGAAGGGATGGCAGCTGGAGGGCATGTCCTGTAATTCATGTGGTCTTCCAGCTTCATCCAATACCGTCACTCATTCTTCCCGCCTTTTCGAATATTTATTAAGTCATTAACCTTGTTCCCAGCACTTAATTGCATTCAAGATAATGACAGGATGTGAAGGTAGACAACCAGCTGTTAGAAATACAGAATAAGATATAGAACTGAAACCGGAGAGGGAGAATAGGAAATGGAAAACAGAGGGGAAAGAAAAATGCAAAAGACAAATTCCTCTCAAGAAGAGAGAACAGAAGGGCCAGGAACTAAACCTTGGAGAAAATGTGCTGTTAGGCACGAGGAAGAAAAGGAGGGGTCTGGGCCAGGCAGGGTGGCACCCAGAAAGCCAAGTGCAATAGAATTTTATGAAAGAAGAGGTGCCAGTTGTTACAGAGGTCAAGTAGGCGATGGGCTACCAACAATCGGTCTGTCTAGAATAAGATTGACCTCGAATTTTGTTACTTTTTAGTATTATCTTTGTGAGTGAGTGCACCCTGTAACCAACGCCCAGCTCGAGAAATATGTGGTAGAACATTACCAATGTCCAGAATTTTCTTTCACGAGCCCTCCAGACATGATCACTCTTTTGCCTTCTTTTAGCATAGCTTTTAGTATGATAATTTAGAATTTTTTTAATGTACATTGTCTGTCTTCTTTTGCTCAGAGAAGCTGTTTCTGAGCTTTTCTCGTGCATGTCATAAGAGTTCATTCATTTTAACTGCTATACTTACTTCATTATACCACAAAATATTTCTCCATTTTATTGTTGATGGACATTTGAGTTGTTTCCAGTTTTTAAATGATTGCGAATAATACCATGATGAATGTTCTCATCCATGTCCTTGGTGCCTACGTGTATTTCTTCGGTGTTGATGGGCACCCAGGAGTGAAATTACTGAGTCACAGGCCATGCATCTGTTAGGCTTTAGGTGACAGCGCCAAATGATCTCAAATTAGACAACCTCGCGCAGTGCATGAGAATTCCAGTTGTATTATATCCCGATCAACACTGTGTATTGTCTGCTTTTTAAGTTATGACAATGCTGGTAGGTATAGTGGTACCTTGTATGGTTTTATTTTGTATTTCTTAATAGGGGTAAGCAATTTTCCTATACTTATTGATCATGTTTTGATAAAGAACGTGTCCAAGTCTTTCCCCCAGTGTTTTTAGGTTGTCTGTCTTTCTCTAGTGGCATTGTCAGAGTTCTATACATATATTTCTGTTTGGACACAATTACTTTTGTGTTTATGGGTATGTGTGTGTGTGTACAGCAAACATCTCCAGTTCTAAGACTTGCATTTTCACTTTCTTAATTGTGGCTCTTGACAAAAGTTCTTAATTTTAATATGCCCTATGTGTCGATATTTTTATGGTAAATGTAGTTTTCCTATTTAATTTTTGTCTGTACAAATGTCATCAGGTTTTCTCTTATATTATTTTTGAGAAGCTTTGCTTTATCTTACATCGTTCTATGTGAAGTCTTCCTGTCACTGATATTTATAATTAATGTAAGGTGGGGAACCAATAACCATTTTTATCCAATTGACCAAGCACCACTTGTTAGAAAGACTATTTTTTCTTCACTCCATCAGTGGTACCTTGTCATATGTCCAGTGCCCTTGTATGCAGGAATCTGTTTCTGGACTCTCCTCTGTAGCACTGACCCACTGTCCAGCTTCTGGCTAATGCCACAGTGTTCTTCCTTCTGCATTCTTGGGGTTTAATTTTCTAGTTGCTTGAGTTAGGTATTTAGAACATTCATTTTAATCTTTCCTTCTTTTTAATATATGGATTTGAGACTATAAATATCCTTCTAAGCACAGCTTTATTTATATCTGTGTCTCATAATTTTTGAAAGGAAAAGTTTATAGTAATTTATATACAGCAAAATTCACTCTTTCTTGTATGCAATATGATGAGTTTTGACAACTGTATAGAGGTACACCACCAAGCCAATATGTGGAATATTCCCAGGCCCCCAAACGTTCCTTTATGCCCTTGTACAATTGGTCCTGTTCTGCCACCCCAGCCCTTCTCAAACACTGATCTGCTTTATGTTCTGGTAGTTTTACCTTTCCAGAATGTCAAATAAATACAACATACAGCTTTTCACATATAATTGATATGTTTCTATAGTTATTGAATTTATTCATGGTGTTCTATTTTATTATTAGTTACTATTATCAGCTATTTTAAATCTCTTACTATGCTGCATTTATAAATTAAACTTTATCATAGTTGTGATTGTATAGGGAAAAATATAGTCTACATAAGATTCAGTCCCACCAGTGGTTTCCCCTGGAGGTCTTGGACAATATCCCTCATGGAAGGGGGCATTATCATATCAAGAAGAAACAGAATTCCCCCCTTCCAGGGGTATTTATGTGCTGCGTTTTCTTTATCATTTAGTGCAAATATTTTCTTCAAAACTTCCACAGTAACCTTAGATTGTTTATTTAGTGATTAATCTAGTAGATTATTAATTTCCAAATATTTCTGGATTTTTCTTGTTGACTGGTTATTATTCATTTCTAGTTTAATTAAACTATGGGTAGGTAAGACTTGATTATAGCACAATATACGGGGTCTAATCTGGTAAATGTCTCATGTAAACTTATGGAAAGCACATTTCATTGCTGGGTGCATTGTTTTATGAATGTATGAATTATTCCAATAAAAAAGGGATGTTCAAATCTTTTCTATGCTTACTGGGTTTTTTGTCTGCTTATCTTATCAGTTACTGTGGGGCATTAAAATCTTTTATTGTGATTGCAAATGTGTTTATTTCCCCTTTTACCTCTGTCAAGTTTTATGTATTTTGAGGCAATCTTAATTAGGTGCATAAAATGTACAGTCATATCTTCCTATCAATTATTGATGTTAACTTTTATCATTACAAAGTGTCCCTATTATCTCTAATAATGCTCTTATCTGAAAGTCTTTTTTGTTGGGTATTATATTGCTATCCTCATTTTCTTTTGGTTAGTGTTTATATTGTATATCCTTCATTTTTTTGCTAATGACTTCTGTGTCTCATATTTAAAATGTATCTCTTGGGCGGTGCCTGTGGCTCAAAGGAGTAGGGCGCCGGCCCCATATGCAGGAGGTGGCGGGTACAAACCCAGCCCCGGCCAAAAACTGCAAAAAAAAAAAAAAAAAAGATATCTTCTCTTGTAAGCATCGTAGAGTTTCTTTCCTTTTTGTACTCAATCTGATAGCTTTCTACTTGGCATTTATATTTTATATAATTACTGCTAGAGTTGTATTTATATATGGCATGTACCATATATATCACTATTTGTTTTCTACTCTATTTGACCAATTTATTTTACTTTCCCTTTTTCTCTCCTGGGTTTTTTTTTTTCTTTCTCTGGGTTCTCTGCATTTTTCTTTTTCTTTGTTCTTACATTTTATAATTGAAAAACAAAAGTTATATATATTTATAGTACATAACACAATGTTTTGTTATATGTATATATTGTACAATGGTTAAATCAATGTCATATCCATTGCCTCACAAACTTTCTTTTACCATCTTTATTTTTTCTTAATCCCTGAAGTCCTGGAACATAGTAATTTTTGTCCCCCTGCTTGGCCAGTGTGCCCTGACATGCTAATGGATTGAAAAATGCCTTAAGGGGAATAACAAGGGAAACATTGATCTTATAATAACACATTTCTCTTCTCGTTGGGATACAAGTCCCTCAAGGCTTGGCTGCCTTGGTTGTCCTTCATTGCCTTTGTATATACATGAATTTCTCAATCCAGAATTTATAACTGCTTTCTGCAAAAGATTGATATGAATTACTGGTCCATTATAGCCTGGAGTTGCTGAAATCCATGTTTACAAATATTTCACACTATAGGAATGTGCTCTCACTGTAACATTAAATTGAACAGACATTTAATATGTCTCTCAATAGTTGCAGTTTTGTTTTCTAAATATATGAAACAAATTTATGGACATGATGCATATATATTGAATGTAAGATTGGGATTGTACACATATACACACATACAAAAGAAACACATCACAGTGGTTAATGCTAGGTAATGAGATTACACTTAATTTTTCAATAGCTTTTGATGTTTTCCAAATTTGCTGCAACACTTTACTTTTGCATCATGAAGAAGACATTGTGTTAAACATAAATGCTTTAGGGAAGTATATTTAAAAGCCTAAGGGAAAGTTAAATTGATAGACATTTTTATTCTCAGAAGGCAGCTTGGGGCCAGAAAAGGTTTCGTTTGGACTGGACTAAAGACAATCGGCTAACTCTTAGGGGAGAGATCAGCTTTCAGTATCTTATGCCATTGGCACAGGAACAGACTGTGTGTGTAAGCAGTGTGGGCGGAGAACAAGGATCATATTGGCCTTTTCAGCAAGTTTGGTGTGAGCTTTGGGAGTCAGAGGAAATGGAACTTCCTTTAATTGTTCATTATTGAGCCATACGGTTACCTTGGCCTGCCTTGTCTGGGACACAGACCCTGGCATAGTTTTCGCTCCTGTAAATGTACTACCCCCTCAGGGATGGGTCAGTGTGTTTGAGGGAATAACTGTAGTTTAATCTGTATTTTTTTCTTGTTTCTAAGGGAAAGGAGGAACATTATAGCAAAGGAACTTTTGGAATCATTCAATGCTTCAAAAATATTCAACCCATTAAAATTATTCTCTTTCCAAAGAATTGCCCCCAGTAGAATAGCACCTCATGGTTTAATTATTACAGTGCTCTATGCTTTCATTATTCTAAATTAAATTGGTATTAGTGCTATAGAATTAGTATAACCCTTCCCCACCATTGACTTTAATTTATCTTTGATGGCCAATGTAACATGGCAGGAAACAGCAGTTAAGTTCCCAGGGCCTGAACCAGACAATCTGAGTTCAAACTCTTGCTGATATACCTTGTTAATATATATATTTTTTGTTTCTGTGAGGAATTGGACTCTGTGTTGAGAATTGAGGAAGTATCACTTGTTAGAGGTATCATCTCAATTAACCAACCCTTTCTGTGCCCTAGTTACAACAATAGCAAGAGGCATTTCCATTTGACAAATGGTTTGCAGTTTATAACTTCACATATCTTATATCCTTTGGTTCTTATAACTTAGTAAAATTGTCAGGGAAGATCTTGTTACATTAAATTTTTTCATAAAGAAGAAGCCGATACAAGTTAATTTTAGCACTTTTAATGATATCTATTTCTCCCCACTGGTTTTGCACAGAATAAAACTGGATTTCAGTAACGTTCTCTTAGTCATAAAGTTAACAGTATTCGTGGAAGTAGATCTAGGTATTAATTTTTTTCAGATAAAATATGCTCTATGCTCTCTATTTTTTGAGCATTACAAATAGAGATACAAAACCAGAAATAATCAAGTTGACTTTTTTTTTTTTTTGTAGAGACAGAGTTTCACTTTATCATCCTCGGTGGAGTGCCGTGGCGTCACACTGCTCACAGCAACCTCCAACTCCTGGGCTTAGGTGATTCTCTTGCCTCAGCCTCCCGAGTAGCTGAGACTACAGGTGCCCACCACAACGCCTGGCTATTTTTTTTGTTGCAGTTCTGCCCGAGCCAGGTTTGAACCCGCCACCCTCAGTATGTGGGGCTGGCGCCCCACCCACTGACCCACAGGCACCGGCCCAAGTTGACTTTGATTTTGAATTTGAATAATTGAATGCCTTTTAACCTGACTTGGATTTAGAGGGAAAAAGTACGTAGGAAGTGAAACATTTCATCCTTTCCCCTTCACTCTCCCTTTCCCAGTTAATCTAAATTAGCAGGTTGGATCCTTGGTTCAGTGCCCTTTTTATTATACAGCTCAGTGTACAGGAATACTTCACCTGAAGACTTAAAAAAATAAATTTCATTGGGTAAATTTGAGGTTTGCAACGTATCACAGGATACATACAGATAGTAAAATGGTTACTATAGTGAAGCAGATTAACATTTCTATTATCTCAAATAGTTACTCTTTTATGACAAAAATAGCTACAATCTACTTATTTAACAAAATGTATTTAAAAGTACAATACAATTTTATTACCTATAGTCCTCGTGTTGGCTATTAGTGCTATTTTGTATCTTTCAGCCTATATCACTTCTTCTCCCCCCCCACACCCATAAGCACCGTTTTATCCTCTGTGTCCGTGTATCTGAATTTTTTTTTTTTTTAGATTTTACATGTAAGTGAGATAATGCCATATTTTTCTTTCTGTGTCTGGCTTAAATCTGTTAATCAATTAGCATAATGTCCTCCAGGCCCACCCATGTCGTGGCAAATGGCAAGATCTACTTTTTTAAAGCTGAATACAATTCCATTGTGTATACATACCACATTTTATTTGTCCATTTATCCACTGAAAGAAACTTAGTTTGTTTCCCTATTTTAGTCATTCTGAATGATGCTGCAGTGAACAGGGGTGTGCAGGTATTTTGATGAGATTGTTCCTTCATCTTTGGGGGGGGGTAGATACAGAGAAGATGGATGGCTGGATTGGATGGTAGTTCTATTTTTAATTTCTTTAGGAAAATTCATACTGTTTTCAATAAAGGCTGCTAACCTACATTCCCGCCAACACTATACAAGGGTTCCCTTTTTGCCACACTCTTGCCAATATTTAATGCCTCCTGTCTTTTTGATTATAGCCATCCTAATAGGTGTGAGGTGGTTGAACACATTTATTGACAGTGGCAAACAACACTACCCATTTTTGACAGTAAACCTAGGGAGAGGTGAGCATGAGAAGAATTCCAAGACCCTTCACAAATAGTAATACTTTAAGTCACTTCATTTTTTACCAGATTAAAATTCATTGAAGTGTTGTATTCTAAAGAGATCTCTTCACCTTACTTTTTAGATATCAGTTATTTATTTATGGATGTCTATAATTTAAGGGAATATGTATTTGTCATCACGGACAGAATCTCTATCAGATTTTGCTACTTTCACAGAGGCAAATGTTAGAAGGGAATAAATCTGAAGTTTAATTTCAGGCTGGACAATTCCTATGAAGAGAGGTCTCATGTGGTCACATCACCTCTGAGGCGATTCTACTGTTCAAGTTCGGTTTCCACCCAGAATCTGTTCCTTTCCTTTCTGGCCTTCCGTGTGAGGTGTATGAGTAAGAAAGACGCACTTGATTAGGTGACTGTTTTCACCAAGGACTGTCAGGGGGAAACGTCGACACAGAAATTAATTTTCAATCTTGGTTGAGGCATGAAATGATTCATGTAAAAGAAACTTTTAAATAATGTTTATTAAACAAACCCTGCTCTTTGAGGATCACATTAGTTCTAGTACTATTTCATTTCTGCTTTCAAATGGTTAAAAATCAAAGATCCTAAGGACTAGAGGAAAGGGAGAAAAAAGAGCTTTTGAACAAAATTGGAGAAAAGATGGGAAATCAACGAGCTCTGATGGGTCGTTCTGAGTGCAGGAAACCACCCATGATTAGATGCTTCAGCTCTCCAGATTGAGCTGCTTGTCAATAGCATTTTGAAGGTAGACAGAGAAGGTCACAGGAAGGACATTTGCTTTTGCATCCCAAACTCAGGGAAGTCTTTCTCCTTAGATGTGCATATGTTAGTGAATTCACATGTGCACTGCACTGAGTTCTCACTGTCTCAGGCTCTGTGTTAAACTCTCTGTATGTGTTACCAGAGGTAAACCCTATGGTGTAGGGACTTTTACTATATTTGTCCTACAAAACAGTAAGCAGTTAGGAAGTCAGGTCATCCAGCTAGTAAGTGGCAATACTTAGACTGTGTGAGTATGCCTGTCTGCGTATGGGGGGATGTGTATTTCCAACATTTTGGCCTGCTAACTCCTTAACCCTCTCTCAGATTGGGAAAATTCTATCTTGAATGTCCTCAAAAGGGGTAGGAAACAGTCTCAAGAGAATTGAAGATTTCAGGGCAAATAAAATGACAATGCTTAGACAACATATCACTGTCTAAGCAGAGCGTTAATATGTATCACAGGAGGGAAGAAACAGGGGCCAGGTGCAAATATCTGACCCTCTAGACATTTCTTTATTAAATCAAAATCAGGCGAATCAAAAAGAATTTGATTATTCCTCTTTTAGGTTATCTCTATTTATAATGCTAAAAAGAGAACATAAATGTGTATACTATGAGAAAGCAATTAAGATCTCAATCTTATACATACCCTAGAGATATCTCAGTACCATCTTTAGTGATTCTCCACTCATCTCCAGGAATATCTCAAAAGTAACCTAAAAGCCAAAAAGGAAACACATATTTACCATATAACAACTGTGACGAAGTCAGAAAAGGCCTGTATTTGGAGTCTGAAAATCTGAATTGAGCAACTGGACTTGCCATTTACAGTGCATGAGTGGAACATTCCCAAGTTCTTGCTTGACAGAAACCTCCAATGACACCAGTGGCCTGCTGGTGTCTCCCTTAGAAGCTGTTCTACCTTTAGTTCCTCAAACCTGCTTCTCATTCTTTGGTCCTCCCTCCTCCAAAACCCCAGTTAGTTCTCTTGATACCCATGCTCCTCTTCTTGCGACAGTCACCTTCTGACTTGCTGGGCATTCTCCTTCGTCTAGAGAGGATGACGTCAGCTCTTGGCTCATGGTGATCGGTTCTACCTCCATCCATGCTCATGGTGAGCTCAACACCCCCCATGGGGTGACCTCAGATGAACGGTTTCTTCATTTTGTCACCTCCATTCCCAAACTCAACACCTACTCCCTTGGACAGTGCCCTTGGTCCTTAAGCGCACCAGCCCTGTCCCAAGCACAGCTTTCTCTGAGCCTCCCTCCCCTTCCTCCAGCACAGGACTCTGCGATCCTCCCCACCAAGAGCTCACTCATGCGTGCCACTCGTCATTTTTCACCCATCCCTGTCTCTTTTTCTTTCATTTCCTCTTTGTTCCACTTAGGTTCTACTCCTAGGTGTCAATATCATCACTGCTTCCATCACACTCCCCTGCGGAAACCACATGCACTTGTCTAACTTTCCTCTCCCCTTGTGCTGTGACTGAGCCATTGAGCTGTGGAAGGTGCTGTGGCAGAATTTGTGGCCACAGACTTCGGTGGGCAAACAACTGTGTCTGGCAGTCCTGCTATTTACCTTATTTGTTTGCCTTCCCATTATTGTGAAGTGAGTTTTTTCATAAAACACTTACTCTCCCCAGTTCCTTTATTATGACTTTTTTTCTACTTTACAAAAAAAACAAAAACAAATAAACAACAACAAACAAGATGTTAAAACTATCTTTCTACCCCCAAGTATAAAAAGTATTAACACCTGTACAAGTCCACATATTTGTATCTCTTCCTGATAATGTGGAGGAAGAATCCTTCCGTTTAGACTTGGAAATCCTTCCCTTTCCGGCTCTAAAGAGTCTTTGATCAGTGGTTCCCAATTTGTCTGCATTAACTAATCCCTGTCCTGGATCATTTCTTTTTTTTTCTTTTTTGTGAATTTCCTAGGCCTCAATTCCATGAGTGGACTGTATCCATTCATGGATCATTTCTTTTAATGTATAAATTCTATCCAGTATAGCCTGTACCCTCGCATCCTTTTTAATCTGCTGTACCATTTTTTTCTGCTGACCTTCTCATCAGAACTTGAAGTTGTTGACTGGAGTCCTCATTTCTTCCCTTCCTGTTCTTTCCTCAGCTCCTTCCAGTCTGGTTCTGTCTCCACCATTCAACTAAATTTATGCTTTGGAAAGTTTCCAGTGATTCTCACATTGCCAAATCCAGTGGACACCTTCCTGTCCTCATCTACCCACCCCTCACAGCAGTATTTTATACCCTTAAACATTGACTTATTTTTGAAAAACCCGTTTCTCTTGATTTTGAGGCACCATACTCTCTTAATTTTCTTCTTACTGCTGCTTCAAATTCTGATATCATTTGGATCTTAACATTTACAAAACTGAATAATTAATTCTGCTCTCTACTAACTTGTGTTCCCTCTTTCCTCACCTATTTTCCCCATTTCAGTAAATGTCCCTGTCAGTTATCCAATCACTAACTCCTCCTCTACAAAAACGAAGAGAACATTTGATTCATTATTTGGTTTTCTGAATCACCTATGATTGTCTTAACATTCTCTGTATCTTACTTATAACTCATATTTGTTAGAGGAGATTCATTCTAGGACTTGCTACAGTACTGTCTAACATAACAGGCATGCAATAAATATTTGTCAAGGACAGCTCCCATATCTCTTCATCCCCTCTTGACCATTTGCCCATCTTTGTATACTCAAAGCAAAGAGCCAGGCAATAAACAGCACATGTAAAAGTATCTCTGTTAAACTGAAAAATTATTGATCCCTTCATAGAAATTTTTTCTCTCATTTCTCCTTTTATGAAAGAAATACACCAGGAAGCTAACAAGGTTGGTAAATAAGGGGAATAACACAATAATTTGATCTTAGTTCAAAGACCTCTTACTTATTACAGAGTTACAGTTCTAATGTCTCTATTATGGATGAATAATCGGAGATAAGGAGGGATTAATTTTCCAAGGTCACATAACTAGTTACGGGTGTTTTGATTTCTAGACTATAATGCTGATAGATGGAGTCATTCATGTGCTCTGAACTAAAGAACCCAGGGTATGTCTTTTGTTGGACACATATGGATTTATACACAATTCGTCAATCTGTTGTCACTTTTTAAATGGCCATTGATTCTCAAGATCTATTACTAGAAGAAGAATCAATCTGCAAGTGATATACCATATATGTGCTAATGAATTTGGCCTCATGGTAGATAGACACTCAATAAGAGGAGTTTTCAGGTTAACTACATGCTTCAGGGACATT
Organism: Perodicticus potto; assembly: GCA_963574655.1. NCBI lineage: Eukaryota > Metazoa > Chordata > Mammalia > Primates > Lorisidae > Perodicticus > Perodicticus potto. The sequence goes on along the minus strand of CAUYRH010075590.1, from coordinate 9,158 downwards.
TCAAAGATTAGTAAACATATGATTGAGTCATGGGAACTTTTGGAAATACAGGCATTTGTGGACTATTAGACATTTCTCACTTGAGTTTGACAATGGCCCATCTATACTTTATCTAGGAGAGGGAAACATAAATGTGTCCTTTGTTAATCCATTTCAATTCACCATATATCAGTATCATAATTCCATTCCAAAATAAAATTTTGGAAATAGAAATACATTTTTTAAAAAATGAGAGATTTGATATTGATGTATAGCCCCAAATTTAAGAATCTGGAAACAAAATTTAAAGATATTGGCGATCTCTCTTGTCCTTTCATTATATGCCCCTACAGTAGGAGAGATTGTTGAAAGCATTTTTTTTGTTGGAAGGAATCCAAGAGCGTATTGATTGGGTCTCACTTTTCATACTTCAGAATCTATACTTTAAAACCAGAAGGAAACAAATAAGTAGAGGTATAGCCAGAGCTTTCATCTTAATAAACATGGACAGAAGCAAAAGTATGTTATTTAAAAAACATGCTGACTGCACATGAAAATAGTTTTATGGTTAAACTATTTAATGTAGCAAATTGACAGAAGGGAATTAAAGTTTACTAGGTTTGTCCAGCAATAATCTATCATTTGTACAGAAACTCTTGACTATATGCTGATGGCTGGGCTCAGGAAGGAAATAAATGAAACATAAAAGAGATCTCATTCCATGGTGGACACAGTCATCAGTGGGTCAAGAACATGCATCGTGTCAGTATGGAGACATTCTTCTCCTCTGGAAAACTCAATGTTTCAGCATAAATTTCACTTATCCCAGAAAGAGGTTTCTGATCCTTTTAGAAACTTGTGTTGCCCACTGAATTTTGTCTTTATCTCTTTAAGTTATGTATTATACTATATTAAAATTATTTCATTTTAGAAATATTGAGGTAATGTTTACAATGAGGTAAACATTGACTCTTACTTTCCATTGCATCTTTAGCATTGTATATAATATATATTAAAAAAAAATATTTGTTAATGAAACAAATGCATGAGTAAGATATATGTGTGTGGTGCATGCATGCACACATATATGTACACAAACATCTCAAGAACACATGATCCTGGGGGGGGTGCTGCCGTGGCTCACACCTGTAATCCTAGCACTCTAGGAGGCCAAGGCAGATGGAATGTTTGAGCGCAGGAGTTCGGGACTAGCCTGAGCAAGAGTGAGACCCTGTCTCTACTAAAAATAGAAAAAAAAAAAAAAACTACTAGCCAGGCATTGTGGCAGGCACCTGTAGTCCCAGATACTCGGGAGGCTAAGGCAAGAGGATCACTTGAGCCCAAGTGTTTGAGGTTGATGTGAGCTATGATGCCACAGAACTCTACCCAGGGTGACAGAGTGAGACTCTCTTGCTCAAAAAATAAAATAAAATAAAATAAAGAAAATAAAGAACTGATAATACTGAGAGAGGGATCTAATGAGTGGCTAGAAACGAGGCATGCTTTGGGAGTTCAGACGAAGGTTGTAATGGTGAAGTCTGGGTGGACTAGGATGGTTGGTGAAAGAAGACAGAGACATTGCTGGGCCTTGGGATACAAATGGCAGGATTTTGGTAATGATTAAGCAAGAGAAGAAAAGGGTCAGGCCAAGATCAGAAATGGGGATAAAAGTCAATTGCAAACCCTTGTCCTTTGTCATGCCTATTGGGTAATGCCCTGGGGATATTAACTTTTGCTCTACCCTTCTCTTTCCTCTCTTTCCCTCTGTTTTGTCTGTTCCACACAGACATCACAGTCTGTCTTCTGAACTTTTCCAGAAACCTTTGCCACATCATCACAGTCCCACTCTTCGGCTGAGTGCATGTCATCTAAGCTGCAGATTTTGCCCCAAAGAGGATTTATTCATCTCATCACCTCAACAACTTCATTTGATTTTGAAATAATTTAAAATGTTTCCTCCATCTACACTATTTAGCTTTTCCTTGCTCTATTATCCCCTTTCAGTAATTATATTACTCATAGAAAAGACAATCTGATAGCATAGAAAAATGGAAGAAATTAACACTTAATTATCACTGTATCCCTTCTGCCTCTGCTTGTTACTGAGTACAGAGAGAGGACGTCTTAACATCAATGCCTAGGATGATGGCTACTAATAAATAACTGCTCTAGTAGCTTGCTCCCACCCTAGAGTATATGAAACAGGCAGAATGCCTCTGATGGTTCTCTCTACACACACCTGGTGGGATCACCAGTGGGAGAGTGAAAATGATGTGTTGGCAATGTCCTTGGCTTTGAAAGAAAGGCATTACTGAGTCATTACTAACCCTGGGATAAAGCAGGAGAGGTCAGTGGCAACAGCACAGCTCAGTGAGAATGTGGAAGAGTTGGATTGGATTCTGCCCCTCCATGAAGAGAGGAAATTCTTACATCTTGGAGAAATGAATCAAAGTAATCAAAAAATCAGGTAGGATCTTAAGCCATTCACCGCCAGCACTATCCTTCAGAGTGTATTAAATAGCACATTCTTTTATTTATTCCCCCCTCCTATTATCTAAGCTTTATCCAATAATTCATGAGTTCTATAAAACAATTAATGATCATTGTCTGGCTATCTTTAAGCATCAGCAAGTTAAGGGGTAAAAGAAAAGATGAAGACCAGAAATATGTCTGATTGTGCTCCTGATGGTGTTCTGTGAGTGCTGGGTGCTCAGCAGAGCTGAGACAGGAAAGTTTGGGGGAAACTCCACTTCCTAACAATCTTACGATCACCATGCAAGACAAAGTTAGGATGAAGAGGGATTTTGGGTCTAAGTGTTACTTGAGACTGGGATCTTCGATTACATTCTCTGTGGCTTTTTTCTATAATTATCTCTTGGCTTCAAAGAGGTATAGTGAGCATGATATTCAGCAAAACTTCAGAAACTCCGGGATAACACAAGTCAGATGGTGCTGTTATCAAGATTGCATTTACTCAGCAGCCAACCACTCAAGGTCTGAAATAAGGTCGGTTGAGGTGAAACCCGGTTCTTGTATGAAAGCCAATACATCTTGGCAATTAGTTTCAGAGGAAGCAAATACTTTTTTCTGTTTTGCAAAAGTGATAGGTCATTTATTAATGCATTGATTTCAGCCAAAATGCAAACAATTTTAAGTGTGTGTAGCTTGAGGGAAAGGGAAGTTTTCTATTTTAACACATTAATTACCATGCTAGTTGTTTTTAACTTACCTTTGTTTTGACCCCAGAGCCTTGGGAGGTATATATAACTCACACATCAGTTGACCTGTCTTGACCTAATAAAACAGTGGGGCCCCAAGGAGAAAAAATTATTTTTCCTAATGTGGCAATCAATGTGTTAAAATTTCCATTCATTCAGTAATGTGTTCCTTATATTGTTTTTGTTGGTACTTACCGTCTGTCCCTAAGCCTATTTGTCAGTTGTAGGGTTTGTTTTTGGTTTTGTTTTGTTTTGCATAAACAGAAAAGAGGGAACTTTCCAGCATGGAGAAGAGCAGGCCTGTAGCATTTGGCAGGCATGTGAGAGAAATGAGAATTCTGCCACGCACTCTGACTCCACTGACTTTGACCTTGAACTTGGACTCTCACCATAGGACCTCATCCACTTTCGCTTTGCCTCTTGCAGGTAGCCACCAGGTTGCTGCCAAACAATGTGATGTGACTATTTGCCCAGCTAAGGCATTCGTGGCAGGTTGATTGCTTCTGATTTTGTGCTATTGCTGTTGTCCAGCGAGTATAAACCAGGGAGGGAGGCTGCTCAAAGGTGCACCTGGAGCCCCCTCCTTGATGAACTCCTGAGCTTGGCATTTTTCTGTAAGGTGGAGACTATCCAGATGGCAGCTTCTGAAGGACCAAGCCCAGCTCCTGAATCAGCCCAGTTTTTTGCTCAGATTGCTTGGTGCCAGAGCCTCCCTGTCAGATGCTGATACAAGAGCGCTCAGCAGCTGTTGGCGCAGCCCTGCCTGTGGGTTTGGCCTGCTGGGCTTCGTGTGGAGATAGGAAGGGGGACAAGGAGAGCACTGGGCTCTTGGAAACTCCATGGAAAAGAATTCTGGCTGCCTTGGGCTTGGGAGAAGATTTAGAGGCTATTTTAAGGGGCTCAAATGAGCCCAGAAAGTTCAAATTGAATAACTGAACCCACAGCTGTTATTTCCAAATGAGCTTTTACTCTCATAATTACCTCCCCCTCACACTGGGCTCTGAGAATATCCTAGATTTTGGTTTGAACAGATTGAAATGCTCTAACTACCACAAGAGTGGGAAGCTTAACCCCGGTGGCAAATGCAAATGAGAGGCTTCCATCACTCGCTCAGCAAGGACATTGAGGATTGTGCCTCCCTGCCCAGCTCTGTGCTCTGCGATCCTCCAGAACTGTGCTGAAAACAGAAATTGTAGAATTATGAAATGAGACAACCAGTGCTGTGCCTGGGTAAACAAAGGGACTATGGGTCCAGGAGTGCCTGTAATCCCAGCACTCTGGGAGGCCAGGGTGAGGGAATCACTTGAGCCTCAGGAGTTCCAGCCCAGCCTGAACCAAAGCAAGACCCCCATCTCCAAAACTAGCTGGGCACTGTGGCAGAGCCTGTAGTACCAGCTATCTGGGAGGTTGACACAAAAGGATGGCTTGAGCCCCGGAGTTTGAGTTGCTGTGAGCTATGCCAATGCACTCTACCCAGGGCGAAAATGGGATTCTGTCTCAAAATAAAAACAAAACAAAGGGCCTATCTCAAGGAGTTCGGAGGGAGGACCTTTAGTTTAGGATGGCCTTTGCAAAAAGCCTTCCCAAAAGACATGACCTATGAACCACAGCTGGGAGGAGGTGAGAGGCAGGTGAGGGAGAGCGAGAGCATGGTATGAGGCCGTGTGCGAGCTCAGGGGTGAGAAAGCTTTGACTTGCACCATAAACCTAAGCTGGCCATATGCTAAGAGTGTGCTGAGAACTTCCCTTCTCATCCCCCTATTGTCTCTGAAGGCTGTTGGTGTGAGGGCTTGACAGCTCAGAGATGTATCATAGGTTAGTTTTAGAAAACAGCTCTGCGAGTAAAGTGGTTCTCTGTAATCTCGGGATCCTATTATTATACCTTTGGCAACCAAGAGTATTTCTGCATCTCAGACATAAATGCCACAGACAATCATGTTCCATGTCAGGTAAATCTGGGGATCGAGGGAATTTAGAACAAAGTTATAGACTATTACATATGTCTTGTTGGGCTGAAAGTATGAAGAAAGTAGTGTTTCATGAAGTGTCAGGAGATCTGAATTTAAGTCCTAGCTCTGACAATTACCAGCATTTAATTTCCCCAGTGTGCTTCTGATCATCATTAAAATGTGCTTAATAACACCCACTCTCTTTCCCATAAATAGTAATGACATCAAAAGGAAATGATCTATCTCAAAGTACTTCGTAAACCATAAAGTAGTGCAGGAAAGTGCAATTATCATCCACAACGATATGAATATACATAATGCCACAGAACTGTATATGACATACACTTAAAATGGTTAAAATGGTAAACTTATGTCACATAGATTTTGCCACAGTAAAATTATTAAATGGGGCGGTGCCTGTGGCTCAGTGGGTAGTGCGCCAGTCCCATATGCCGAGAGTGGTGGGTTCAAACTCAGCCCTGGCCAAACTGCAACAAAAAAAATAGCCAGGCATTGTGGTGGGCGCCTGTAGTCCCAGCTACTCGGGAGGCTGAGGCAAGAGAATCGCCTAAGCCCAGGAGTTGGAAGTTGCTGTGAAGTGTGACGCCACAGCACTCTACCAAGGGTGATAAAGTGAAACTCTATCTCTACAAAAAAAAAAAAAAAAAAAATTATTAAACGGTATAATTTTTGCTGTTTTTTTATTGGGTTGAACACTGAGAATTGAAAGTGTTCTAATACTGAAGTCTCTAAATGTGTGACCACAAATGTCTAGTGGCAAAAAAATGTATATATACATTTACTTCTTAATTACTGGTATATACTATTCTACTGGTAAGTGATATATATAATAAAACGCTGTTGTAAAGGCTGAACTAAAGAAAATTAAGTTATTATTGGTTACTAGCTTTCTTTAGTATTAATTACACTTTCAAAGAGAGCCATGTGATTTTGATTTGCTGTTAACATTCTTGCTTTAAACATTTTGTTAGACAGCAATCTGAAGATGTTATTGTAAATTCACTTGATTTCATTGTTCAATATTAAGAGCTGGAAAAAATATCTCACAGATTTCTAGATTCAAATAGAAGCCAGATATATTGAATAAGCTTCTTAATGTCATGATACTTATTTTCAATCAAATTCTCTAATTGTACCCATGTTTCTCTTGAAATTCTCTAAAGTAATTTTCCATCTTCCTGGGTGTCAATCACTTGCTCAAGGAAACAGATTAGAAGATATTACATTAAAATATTTCAATAAATTAATTTAAAACTCACTAAAAGGCTTCATTTGGAAGATTGCTTTTAGAAAGTTATAAAATTTTAATTCCATAAAAAGGAAATGAGGAAATGAGAGGCATTGTATTTGACATGCACTGTTTTCAGGATTAAATTTTTAAAATGATAAAAGTATTTTTAAACAGTAATTTTCAAATGTTTTCATCTCAAGACAATTTTTTTTCTCTTGAAAATTAGTTTTTCTTACTTATTCTTCGAAAAATCACCATTATAGCAGAGGGGCAAATTAACTGCATTTGTTTTGTTACAAATTTTTGCTAAGTAACAGCACTAAGCTTGTCAGCACAAAATTTTTATTTTTATTTCTTTTTTCTTTTTTTTTTTTTTTTTTTTTTTGCAGTTTTTGGCCAGGGCTGGGTTTGAACCTGCCACCTCTGGCATATGGGGCCAGTGCCTTACTCCTTTGAGGCACAGGTGCTGCCCAACACAAAATTTTTAAACACTTGAAATATTTGTCTTTTTGATAGAAGAAAAACATGTCAATTCATACACAAATATGAGCAAGGATTAATTGTGAATAGTTTCTGGATATTACCTAAACATATAAACATTCCATCACTTTTCCTGTGCCCTCATGAATCATAAGGGTTGTACACACTTTATTTTACAGCTACTTCTCTAATAGTTATGAAAAGTAAAATTTCCCTACCTATTGGAAAGCCAGGAAATTACTACTGATAAGAAAGAATACAATGGCTGGGTTTGGGTCCCATTTTCCTTTGAGGAGGCAAGTATGCCACAAAAGATGATGAGCATTCAATCTTCAGCCAGTATTTATCTCACTAGTCACTGAACCACCCATATTCCTGTCTGCAAAGAGGTCATTTCCTTCTCACCTATGACCTCCACTCTCATGCTACACCTCTTCACCTTCCAACATTATATGTAGAGTCTCAAGATCTCATTGCTTTAAAAAGAGCTTCCTAAACTTTTATTTACTCTTAAAGTTTGTAATTAATTAGATGCTGAAGTCATACAATTTTGTGAGTCTGAGTTTCTGTAGAAAGGATGAAACTGTATTTCAAAGGACCTTTCTATCTTTAACAATCTGATTAAATTCTGTGACTTTCCCTTAGCTAAGACGTACCAACAGGTAATTAATTTGAATTGCTTGCATTAACTCCCCTCTATTCTTCTTATAAGTAAATAAGTATTGCATTGTAAATTAATTTATAAAAATGTGCTAAATATATTTATTGAAGAGCATGGGAAACCAATACTCTTCTTTCTCTTAGAATTCTCAACAACTTTCACACATTCTTAGATTTGGAAGAGATTAATTTCTGAGTTTCTTATGTATCATGACATTTTAATAAATTCAAGCCTATCATTATTGGCCTTGTTTATCATTGATCTGACATTTAACATTTATAAATTGACATTGCAATTATTTGAATGCTTAGAATCATAACAGCAGCTAACATGAATTCTTCCTTAAGTTCTGGCTTTCAGGAAAAGAGTATAACAACAATAAAGTATGATAATAACAATGGTAATAATAATGATTTATAATCTTGTAGAAGTGGGTGCATTCAGTGTAGATACTATTGGTTGTGTTGACAGAAAAGGGATTGTGCTCCTGGGAAGCATAACCAAAAATAAAGAGCAAATATTTATTGAATGTCTAATGCAGGGTACCACACTAGGTGCATATAAATGTTCATTAAATCAGTAGGTAAGAAGTTGAAGTATTCCAATCCAGTAGAGACAAAGTTTAACCATATGAATTTCAGTACTACTCTGAAGATTCAAGGCTTTCTAGACAGATTCGAGCTTCTATAGATAAAATTTTGAATCCAACTTTTTGAACAGTCTTCCAAGATCATGATAATTCAGGATTAGGTTAGAGGTCTGCCTGGTGCTTTGTCTTAAATCACAGAAATCAAAAGATGATTTACGTCCTTGGAAATGCCATGAATTGGGTGTGATCAGAATTTGCCACCTCCTTTTCTTTAAGTACCGAAATCCCTGCATCCAAGGAAACCCTTCTATCTCTGGCAAACTGGTATGTTTAGTCACTCCAGGTCTAGGTGGTTTTGGGGAAAGTGAAGTGAACATGGATTTTATTAAATAGGTAGCAGCTCCTGGTACACCAGCTTAGGTTTTATGGTCCAGCATTACAACTTTTCTCTTGAAAATATCTTCAGTTCCATCTTGCCCACCATCACATTCACGAGGCAAAATTCCAACCTTCAATGTGTCAAACAACAACACTTCTACCTGAGTGCCTAAAAGTTTCTGGAGACAATCTTTAGGTACTCTTGTTGCTGTCCACAAGCCTACTTGGTTGGTGATGCACAGGAAAGCACCACAGGTGAAATGAATGATTTGAAAAAGGAAGACTGAGGCTCACTTGGGCACTCAGCAAAAACTCATCTTTACTAAGATTCTTATATACCTCAAATCATCAGATAACAATAGCCAAGAATAGAGAACACAAAAGGTAACAAAAAAAGTCATAAAAATTTCTTATCAGCATTAATGCAGCAAAGCATGTACACACCTTTCTAAACAAAGAATGTCCTGCTTAGAGATAAACAACAATGGAGATAAACCACAAAGGTGCTGGTTTGTCTGTTCTGTTTGCCGACTTCCCTATATGATTAATTGAAAATTATTGTGTAAATTGAAGTAGGCAATAAAGTGCAACGGCCCACTGCCCCAGGCAGGTGATTAATCCCTGGCTGTGACTTGGCAGGGCCCTTAGGCAC
>CAUYRH010075589.1:0-16417 GCA_963574655.1 Perodicticus potto | reverse complement strand
CACAGCTCACAGCAACCTCCAATTCCTGGGCTCAAGCGAGTCTCTTGCCTCCGCCTCCCAAGTAGCTGGGACGACAGGCGCCCGCCACAACGCCCGGCCATTTTTTGGTTGCAGCCGTCATTGTTGTTTGGCGGGCCCGGGCTGGATTCGAACCCGCCAGCTCAGGTGTATGTGGCTGGCGCCTTAGCCCGTTGAGCCACAGGCACCAAGCCGAAACCAGTCTTTTTTAATAAGGAATACAATAAAATCTAAGTGATAGTTTCCTGGCAAGAAGTGAGACAAGGAATGGCTGGAGTGCTGGACATCCAGGTCTCGACCTCAGGCATGGTCTGAAGGAAGAATTCCCTGATCTGACAACTTTAGACCAAAGACCTCAAGCCACGGGAACTGAAACACAGGTGTCTGTACACACACATGAGCCTGGAGTACGGGCTGATAGGCACAATATGCAAAGATCTTCTCAAAAGGAGGGCCAGGGAACAGCAACCGGAGTATTTTCTGGGGAAGGGAGATGGAAGGGACAGACTCCACTGCATGGTATTTTTGCCATGTGCATGAATAAACTAAACCTACAAAAAAGAAAAAAGGCCTGGGCTCAAATGCACACAGGGCTCTGGAGCAAAAAGGTGCTCTCAGACAACTGAGGAGACATGCTGTAACTCCTAGGCATCGTGTCCAGCAAACAGGAACTTGATAAACATTTGCTGAATAGACAGAGGGAAGAACAAGAGAGGAGTCTCTTTAATTCAGGGCCGTCAGTTTGGGGACAGCAGCTTCCAAGACAAGTGGCAGGAGATTCAAGGTGGTTAGGAAAGCCCCTCAAAGCCAGTGTCAGGGCACCTGCTTCTCTTCAGTCCTTCCCTACCCAAAGACACAGAATAGATGCCCAGATGCAGCTGGACACACTGCCTCATTCTAAGGGAGCTCCTGAGTTCAGTGTTGTCACACATCAAGGACTCAGGACACTGGAATAAGCTGGCGGTCCACAGCCCTGGGGGTGAGTTGCTACAGCTGGTGACTGGGAGCCAGTGCAGCTCCTAAAGCCCCTCCTGACTTACGGAGGACAGAGGGGCAGCTCCAAGGTGGGTGGGGCGGAGCCTGCCAGCACTGGGTCAGAAGGAGGGTGTGCTTCTGTTTTCAGTGCTATGGGCTCAAATGCACACAGGGCTCTGGAGCAGAGATGGATAAGGCCATCTGGTTTACCCCTCCCTGGTATTCACACTGCTCTTCAGCCTTCAGGAGTCTTGCAAAGCAGGTGTTCCTCCTGCCCCTACCCCAGCCCTGGGGGATTCTCAGTGATGGAGACCCCACCGCCCACAGCCCAGATCTCTGCCTCAGTTTTGTCTCAGCTCTGCAGGCACAGGCAGGGATAAGCTGCAACGAAGGGAAGAATGGGCACAGTGCTCTCTTAGCCTCTCACTGTGGTACCCCACACATCGGGAGCCTTCTTCTTTGAGCTTAACTTGGCTCTAAGAAATCATCACTTGATGTTGGAACTTCTGGAAACTCCTGCCAATTTCCTACCAGCCCTTGGGCCATGTTCAGGAACTGCCACAGGCCTCTTGTCCAGAGACCAGTGATGCTCGTTTGTGTGGCTTTGGCAAAATCCCATCCCTTTACCCCAGCTGCAGGCCCCCAATCCTCGCTATTTTGGCAGCGGAGGAGTGGCGTGGCATTTGTAAAATTGCCAGATCAAAGGACAGGCCACAACTGAGAAAGCAAGAGGTGGATGTCCACAGAGTTTCGGTCATGTTTTCCACGTCTCATGACCACCTGAGGGGCACCAAAACCAGATGGGCCCACCTAGAGCAGAACAGCAAGAGTGAAACTGGAGGACAGGACGTTTACCTGCCCCAACACTCCCATGTCTGCCTGCCTCTGCCTTATCCTGGCCCTTCTCCTGTTGCAGGGTGTGGTATGAATGGCACTCTCTGTGACACGTTAGCTCTGCCTGGTTCTGATCCTGCAGGGTATAAAAGTTTCTATGCTATCAGGGTGTAACAGAGGGGAAGGTCAATTGTAACTTTGGTGGTGCACTGGCCTGAAAGAGAGAGGAAGGTGGAGAGGGGAACAGCTATGGAGGACTGGAGAGAGGCACCTGGGAGTATCGGAGGCCTGGTCCTTGGATGGTCAGAAGGGGGGCACTTGGGGACCAGGGAATGGGGAGCCATTGGAAACCTGCTCTGCTATTGAGGAGTGCAAGGGACTCCTTGGGCTGGTTGCCATGGCTCCTGCCTGCCAGTGCCTCAGAGCAGGCCTGGCAGACCTGTTGGTATCTAGGGGATGTAGAGAATGTAAACCCATGAATGGGAGAATGTAAGCCCATCTGAAGGCTCCAGGTGCTGCAGAGGCAAAAGAGGCAGCCCAAGCCACATGGCTGGGTAAGGAGTGGCTCGAAGGTCATAGACACAGACAATGCCGTCTTCACCTCGTGGGTAGGGAGAGCCAGAAGGGCTTTCAGAAGACTCAGTAAAGCAAAAGCACCTGCACAGGTGTGCGTGCTGTCACTGTGGAAGCTCAGCCACTCCTCGGTGGTTGGTTACAATCTGCTCAGAGAGAGGACAATACCACAAAGAAGGGCACCCAAAAGGCCCGCACCTCGGAGCCGGCGGTCACGGGCCTGGTGCCCTGCAGTGAACCTGTACCTGCTGTTGGTTCCACTTGAGGTCAGGGATGAGAACAAAGCCGTCGGAGGGATCGGGGTTCTCAAAAACAATCCGGTCTGCTTCAGCCTTCTTCTCGAGGATGTTATACACCCACTGGAAGGAGGAGAGAGGTGGTTCACAAACCCACTCGTTACCCCTTGGCGGGTTCCCAAACCAGGCTGGGTAAGCTTCCTTGTCTCTCCGGGAAGGGTGACTGAGCCAAAAACGGCCACTAAGCTCAGGGGGTCTACACTCAGGCTGTTCTGTCCCTAAGTATCTGCCCTTGGGGGTCCAGAAGAAACTCCCCTCTCCCACTGCAGCTGACACTCGGCCTCTCAGCCACACAAGGGGTTCTGAGGCTCAGACAGGGCCAGGATCCTTAGGTTCCTCCTGGGCAGCTAGGTGTGTCTGCTTTCATAGGACTGATCCACCTCTACCCTTACAGCCGTGAGCTCCTCCACTGCACATGGGCCTCAGGGGAAGCTGTCTCCAGGGATCTTGTTTCACTATTTAGGACCACGGGCAAAGAAGGTGGGAGGCAGAGGGCATTGAGGCTTTCCTCGAGCCAGCTACCTACCAGGGCAGCAGAGGCCTCTGTTTCCAGGAGTTACTGCATGTGGGTTTCCTGCCTGCCGAGACCTCAGCACTCTACCCACCCAGCGCCACTGTAGACACCGGGGACCAGCACGCGCAGCAGACTCAGGCCCCAAGTGACAAAGCAGAAATGAAACCCACATGGAGACACAGAGACAGGGACCTCACTGAGATCTCTCAGGGTAGCCCAGGACTTCTGGTTGTGTCACTGCCCTTTGACCCACAGTTCTCAGACCCACAGCGCACCCCATGCCCTGAGCTGAGGGCCAAGCACACACCCTGCGCCATTGGCTCCCAGCAGGGTGCCTATCTGCCTGGACCACCTGCACTTCCGGAACACATTGCAGCTCAGAGAGCCTCTGGACCCCTGGCAGGACCAAAGCCTTCCCATGACTCTGGTGGGCTGCTTCCTGGGAGGGTCTGGGGACACCCAGCAGTTGCTTCCCCACACAGTGCTGGGGCCAAAGCCAAGCGTGATCCCACAAACCAGTAGGAACTTCTCTCACCTGAAATTTCCCTGGAAATATGCTGGAGGAAAAAGCCAGCTGGAAGCCGACCTAAAGCATCCCCGAAGTGAAGGAGAGAGGTGCTTCCCACAGAGAGGCACTGCGTACACCGCCTCCCAGGGCCCAGTCCTGGCCCCAGGGAGGGTCAAAGAGAGCACATGGGCTCCCAGCTCCACGCTGACCACCGTCACCCTGAGCGAGCGATTGGCTCCTCTTTTGCAACACAGGCTGGTGACACCGTTGAGGGCTGGAGTGGCATTTCAGTGAAACACACAAGTGAAGGAGGCTAGCGCTGTCAGCAAGGGGGCAGCACCCACATGCAGCGAGGTGATGGGAAGGCTCTCACAGAGGATTAGGACAGGGAACAGTGTGCTCGAGACCCACAATGGACTGGGGCAGGACAAGAGCAGCAGAGTGCGGCTGGGGGCTGAGTGAGCGCAGTGGCCTTACTCTTGCCCAGCACTGCTCTGATGCCACAGCAACCCTGTGAGAGGGCTGTCACCCTCGCCCCCACTTTGCAGGTGGGGAGAAAGCAGGCACCAGAAAGTTCACACCCACATGCCCAGCTCTGACCACAAGCTTGGCTTCTGGGACGGGACGTACCCCAGGCCTCTGAGAACTGCAGGGACCCGCATCAGCAGGGAATCTCCAGGCCCAAAGCCCAGAGGAGAACCAGAGCACAGAGCACGTCACCCGAGGGGGCTGTGTGACACAGAGTGCCACTGTCTGAAAGCAGCCCAGTGATGCTGGCTGTCTTCTGGGACACATGTCCATGTGACACACTTTTCCTGGCCTTGCCTCCTGGGGTCTTAACTCTCGGCACCTGCCCCTGGTGGTTACCTGCAGCACCACTCTGCTGGAATTAACTGCAGGCACATGATGCGTGGCACCTCTGAATCTCTACTACACCCTAGGAGGGAGGGACTGTTAGTCCCATTGTCCAGTCAAGCCAGGTCTCAGAAGTTCAGGACAATATCACACTGCCTCTGGACAGCAGACTCAGGAGCCCAACACCAGATCCAGGCTGAAGCCTGACTGAATGACTCAGAGACAGGCACTTCTATGGACGGCACAAGGCTGCAGACCCAGACCCCCTACTGCTAACACTGCCAGCTAAGAACACAGACGCTGGAGCCAGACAGCTTGCCTCTGAGTCCTGTCTTCAAAAGGGCTGCTGTGAAGATTAAATGATGCACATAAAATGCCAAGAGCATCTGTGGCACCTAAGTGCTCGATAAAACTGTCTTCCACATAAACCCACTCCGGCGTCCACACCCACTGTTCTGGTACATGGATGACTCTGCCCACACTCTTCACCCATGCCCACCCTTCATCACTCCACACCAACCCGCCCGCCCAGGGACACCACCTCTGAAACTGCTGCTGAACCCTCCCTCACTGTCCCTGCTTTGGTTCAGACCCACGCTGGCTCTTACTCTAACCCTGCCCCAACTCATTCTGTAACTCTGACCGCCCCAACCACATGCTTAAAACTTTCAGAGGGGCCTCACTGCCTTTGGCAATCATTCTCAGATCTGATGGTTGTTAGAAATACTGGAGAGGTTGTATTTTTTTTTCTTCCAGAGACAAGGTCTCACTCTCTCATCCAGGCTGTAGCACAGTGCTACAACCATAGCTCACTGCAGCCTCAGACTCCTGGGCTCAAGCCATCTTCCAGCCTCAGCCTCCCACGTGGCTGACATAACAGGTGCATGACACCATGCTCGGCTAATTTTTAAACAATTTTTGTAAAGACAGGTCTCAGTATGTTGGACCAGGTTGGTCTCAAACTCCTGGCCTCAAGTGATTGTTCCACCTTGGCCTCCCAAAGTTCTGGGATTATAGGTGTGAGCCATTGCACCCAGCCCAGAGGGACTTTTTATTAAAAACATACATTTCCCAGCTCCAGTCTCTGAAGGATCAGCTTCAGCAAATATGGAAGAGGGCCCCAGGCAGTCCTAATGATAGCAAGGTTCAGGAACTCCCAGCCGCCTGGACAAGGTCCCCACACACCGCTCCCGGCCCCTGCCTGCCTTGTCAGCACCATCTCTGACCCTCCAGCACTGCAAGTCCCAGTCACCAAACTCCTACAGACCCCCGTCCACTGTCAGGTGGGCACAGCCCTCTGTCCCTGTGCTCTTGCTCCTCCCTCTCCCTCAAACACCTGCTGAACATCTGTCTTCCCCTAATGCTCAAAGGAAGGCCCCCTCCCTGTGAAGTCCCCACCATCTGAGCCAGTCAGCGTCCCTCTACATGACCCAGTGCAGCTTGATAAACCACCGAGGGCTTATCCCACCATCACGGGGCTGGAGGCACACAGATACTCAGTAAATGCAGAGACTCAATCATGCTGAGTGCTGTACACTGCTAGATAGCCAAGAAAGAACAAGTGAGTGCTCATGTCAGTCAGGAGCCAGATGAGGAGTAGAGTCTCTTACACGTGGAACTGTGTAACAGGGTATGAGAAAGCACACCATGAGTCACACCAACCATACCAGGGCTTCCTCTCTTCACTTCCAGACACCGCAACCAGCACAACAGAATGTGAGTTCCAAGAGCACAGCAGAAGCTGTCTGGGAAGATGGAGATAGCCCCTTTCCACTTGGAAGACAGAACCAGGGCTAGGACTTTTAAAAAAACAATCAAGCCAGCGTGCACAGAGGCAGCCTATGGAACCGGCCAGGGGAAGGGGACTGCCTGCACACAGGCCTCCCAGGAAGTGCCCTCCCGTGGGCCTGCCACCCTCCCTTCCTCACTTGTCCCTGGTGCAGGTCTACCTGCTGCACCCGCACACCCAGCACACCTCCCTCCTGGGTCAGGGAGGAGTGGCGATGAGCTTTCCAAACAGAACACGTTTCACCACGTGACCTGAATCTCTCGGGGAGAGCAAGTAAGAGATGCTCAAAGTGAACAAGAGTGGGTGATACGAAGAAGGGCCCAGTGAGAGACAGTGAGCGGGCAAGGAGATGGGCATAAATAAGCATCAGTCATATTAACTGTGAGTATTCACACGAGGCCAACTCCATGTTGATGCTCTGGCTGGTGCTGGGCCTATACCCAAAAAGGAGTCAAGATCTCTGAGCTAAACAGCCTGGCACCTGGCCCTGTCAGAAGCCTCTGCCAACTTGTGAATGGAAGCCCTGCACTGACACCAGGGACAAGGCCTGCTTCTGTGGAGTGAATGAAGGGGGGTGAGCTTCCCACACAGAACATGGGTCCTCTCCCCCACACACGCCTCCCAGACCACACAGCCCCTTGTGTACCTGTGCCCCAGCTGTGTGCATGATGTGGGCTCCACGAGATAGGGACTCTGCCCTCTACACTCTCTGCCATGCCCCCACTGCCCAGCACAGCACCCAGCCTCTGCTCAGGCCTCAAAAGATGCTTGTGGGAAGAGATACTGGCCACAGAAGCATCTGAGACACGTGGCCAGTCACCTGAATGCTGAGGCTCTGGGACTCCAGGTGGGGTAAGGTGACGTTCTTGTAGTCCTCTCCTGTCTCTCGGACCAGGCGGAGGTCCTGGCGCAAGTACTTCTGCAGGTGTTTCTCTGTGGCCGGGAAAACCACGGTCGTCTTTATATCTGCAATGACACAGCATGGCCTGTGACTGGGGAGCGACGCACACTATCCTCCCACAGGCACCATGGTAAGGAGAAGATCCCTACCTGGCTTTGATTCCCTCAGGGAGCCGAAGGCCAAGAGGTTCTACACACTCGTGATCCACTCCCATGAGGTATCTCATGCCATCTACTCATGAGCTGAGCCATACTCAGAAGCTGTCAAGTACAGGTGTTCACCAGAGGGTTACTGGCTCTTCATCACATGGTCCCGACCCTCCCCTATCCACCTTTCAGTTTCCAAGTCTTCTCCCGTGCCAAATTTCTAGATATGTAGCTTTCTGGACCCAAAACTACAAATGTGGCTTAAAGCCCACTAGCCCCTTAATGAGGGGCAGAGCAGCAGAGTACAGAGGCTTAAAGCATGGGCCCTGCAGCTGGGCTCCTGAGTTCAAGTCCTGGCTCTGCCTGCTCCTGACTCTGAGTGGGACCTTGGCCCAGAAACCTTCCATGCCTTCCTTCCACACATCTGTCTGATGCAGCAGTTCTCAACCTGTAGGTCACGACCCCTTTGTAACAATGAAAATATATCCTGCATACCAGATATTTACATTACGATTCATAACAGTAGCGAAATTATAGTTATGAAGTAGCAACAAAAATAATTTTATGGTTGGGGGTCACCATAACATGAAGAACTGTATTAAAGGGTCATGGCATTAGGAGGCATTAGGAAGGTTGAGAACCACTGGTCTAATGGATAAGCAATAGCACCTATGTCACAAGGCCGGGAGGTTTAGCAGTTAATTACCTGTGAAGCACTCAGAATCACACTGGCACAGAGCCACCCTGTCTAAGTGCTGGTTAGTTTAGTCCAGGGTCTATCAGCCTTGGCACCGTCGACATTGTGGCCTGGACATTCACTGCTGTAGGGCTGTCCTGCCCTTAACAGCACCCCTGGCCACTGCCTGGATGCCAAGAGTGCCCTCCCCTGAGTTGTGACACCCAACAATGTCTCCAGACATTGCCAAATGTCCCCTGGAGGGCAAAGTTGTTCCCAGCTGAGAACCACAGTTTAATAAGAAGGACATCTTGTAGTTTTCCGAGACAGACTCTGGGCCAGTGCCCTGGTCCAACCCCACCTGGTTTTGGTTAAGTGCTTTCCCTTACTTTTAGTGACATCTGGTACAACTGTTATCACTCTAACATTTGTACGTAGTACTCCAACATGGACCTCAGGAGCAGGAAAAGAAAACGGTATTTCAAAATCTGTTGGAATACTTCTCAGAAGACCCAGGGTCCCCCCTGACTCAAGATTCTGACATCCTCTCCCAGGGAAACTGGAGAGAGAGCAGAAGCCTAGCACATCCACCGTAACACACACCCCCACATACTTCATGACCAGCTAAGAACCACCAGCTGCATACAGGAGGTTTTAATCCCCCTTTTCACAGGTAAGTAACAAGGGCTGCCAGGATTCAAGGACTGATCCAAGAACACCTATGATGTGTGGCCGAGGTAAGACTGGAACCAAGGCCTCCTCTCCCAGACTGGGGCTCTGACATGACACAGCCAGCCCTCCAGTCCCTTCTCTTCTTGCAAAGCCCAGTGGGGTATAGAAAACTGACAGCTCAAGTGCCTGACTCCGGTGAGCATCAGAGGTTCCCATCCCCCAGCCCTGGGAGGCAGTGCAGCACAGTGGGGAGACACAGACCGGCCCTGAGTTGGCCACACGACTCCCTTCACTGGCTTGTCCCCTTGGGCACATGTCTTCTTTCTCTTTTTGAAACAGGGTTTTGCTCTGTCACCAGGCTAGAGTGCAGGGACACTATCACAGCTCACTGCAGCCTCCAACTCCTGGACTGAAGTGATTCTCCCGCCTCAGCTTCCCCCTATGTTGGGAGCCTTAACCTCTCAGAGCTTCACTGTCCTCACCTGTTACAGGATGGTCATCTAATCTGCCTCATGACAAAAGTTGCTTTTAGCATTAAACAAAACACATTATCTGGATGACTGGAGGTGCTAAATCAATGTCACCCCCATCCTGGAGCTCTGACCCTGGAAGAGAGGCAGAAAGGTCCCCTTACAACCATCTGCACAGTAGGCAAAACGATCTCAAATAGATGAAATATTGCCCCCTTGGCCCTTGCAGCGGGTCTGGGGAGAACCCCATGGTATCTGTGGTGTAGCTAATAGACCAGGACAGATCTGAGAGCCAATCAGCCTGGTGCGAACCCCAGCTCCACACTTACTAGCTGTGTGACCTTGAAGCGACCCTCTCCATTGCTTTAGTCACCTCACCTGTACACCCTAGGATGATAATAACAGCATATATTTTAGGAGGGCTAGTGTGAGAATTAAATGAGTTGATGGAAAGATTTGGAATGTCCCTCACACACAGAAAAGGGCCCCACAAAGGCTAGCCCTTCTGCTTTTCAGTGTAAGTTACCTGAGCTGCCCAGGCTAGGCAGCGGCAGTGTGGAAGAAGCCACAGAGGGAGTGGGGTGGGACGATCTGGGAGCAGCCTGACTGTTGGCAGTGGACACACAGGCCCGGCACACAGCCGTTCCGGATCAGAAAGCCCCCAGGCCTGTGCACCTGCCCCATCTGTCTAGGTCTCCAGGACTGCCCCAGCCTATGAGCAAGCAGGCAGCCCGCCCTCCCCAACCCCCCAAACCCCACCCTCCGCCTGCCCTGCTCAGTAGCTAAGAGAATATTCAAAGGCTTCATTTTCCAACTGGCTCACTTCCTGCCAGCCTTCCTCTCTTAAGACGCTCCTGCCTGGACAAGGGAACCCACTGTGGCACTCGGCCCACTCCCTGCCTCAGAAGCCCCAGCCAGGCCCAGGCTGGCCCTTGCCTGTCAGGGTGGGGCTGCCCACCACATTCTGCAGTCTGCAAGGCCCTCAGTCACCTTGTCCTGGCCCTCTCTCCACCTTCCTATACCACCGTCCCCTGCTGCCTCTGCCCCAGCCACCCCAGCTGCTCCACTGCTGGCAGATGCTCCTAGCCCAGAGCACATGCGAGTCCTCACCCCACTGGGGTCTGCTCTGAGGCCTGGGAAACAGCAGCCCTGAGTCTTGGCCTCCACCTCTCCCGCCACTTGCTCTGCGTCACTTTTCACTGACTGACTGACTGACTCCTGTTAGAATGTAACCTCCAAGCAGACAAGGATGTGTTTTTGTTTTCTTTTTTTTTTTTTTTTTAAGAGACAGAGTCTCACTTTGTCGCCCTTGGTAGAGTGCCGTGGCTTCATGGCTCACAGCAACCTCCAGCTCCTGGGTTTAGGCGATTCTCTTTCCTCAGCCTCCCGAATAACTGGGACTACAGGCGCCCGCCACAACGCCTGGCTATTTTTTTGTTGCAGTTCAGCCAGGGCCAGGTTTGAACCCGCCACCCTTGGTATATGGGGCCGACGCCCTACTCACTGAGCCACAGGCACCGCCCTGTGTTTTTGTTTTCTAACCTTTTATCCCCAGCACCGGGAATAGTGTCTGGTCTATAGTCAGCACTCAACAAATTCTTACTGAACAAAGAAATAAATTAGTGATTTTCAACAGGTGCGCCGTGA
This sequence comes from Perodicticus potto, assembly GCA_963574655.1. Taxonomy (NCBI): domain Eukaryota; kingdom Metazoa; phylum Chordata; class Mammalia; order Primates; family Lorisidae; genus Perodicticus; species Perodicticus potto. Next base: position 5,543 of record CAUYRH010075589.1, on the reverse strand, counting down.
AAATTTTTAAAGAACATTAATCAAGTGTGGTGCCTGTGGCTCAGTGAGTAGGTGCCAGCCCCATATACTGAGGGTGGCGGATTCAAACCCAGCCCCGGCCAAACTGCAACAAAAAATAGCCAGGCATTGTGGCCGGCACCTGTAGTCCCAGGCACTTGGGAGGCTTAGGCAAGAGAATCGCCTAACCCCAACAGCTGGAGGTTGCTGTGAGCTGTGACGCCATGGCACTCTACCAAGGGCGACAATGTGAGACTCTGTCTCAAAAAAAAAAAAAAAAAAGGAACATTAATTAAATTATTTGCAGGCTCAGCACCTGTAGCCCAAGTGGCTAACGTGCCAGCCACATACACCAGAGCTGGCAGGTTATAATCCAGCCTGGGCCTGCCAAACAACAATGACAACTGCAACCAAAAAAAACCCAAAATAGCTGGGCATTGTGGCAGGCGCCTGTAGTCCCAGCTACCTGGGAGGCTGAGGCAAGAGAATCACTTAAGCCCAGGAGTTGGAGATTGCTGTGAGCTGTGATGCCACAGCACTCTACCCAGGGGGACAGCTTGAGACTCTGTCTCAAAAAAAAAAATTTAAATTATTTTCAAAAGAAGTTCAGGCTCGGCGCCTGTGGCTCAATGGGCTAAGGCGCCAGCCACACCTGAGCTGGCAGGTTCAAATCTAGCCCAGACCCGCCAAACAACAATGACAGCTGCAACCAAAAAATGGCCGGGCGTTGTGGCAGGCGCCTGTCGTCCCAGCTACTTGGGAGGCGGAGGCAAGAGACTCGCTTGAGCCCAGGAATTAGAGGTTGCTGTGAGCTGTGATGCCATAGCACTCTATCCAGGGTGACAGCTTGAGGCTTAGTCTCAAAAAAAAAGAAGTTCAAAGCACAGTAAGTATATTATTTTTTCACTCTTTTTTTTTTTTTTTGATCAATATAATTTAGGTATGCCATGGAAGTTTAACTATAGGTACAAGTGTGCCGTGAGACAGAAAAGGCTGAAAAACACTGAAATAAATGAATCTGGTCTTTCTAGACTTCAAACCCAGGAAGAGTATTTTTGTCCCAAACAGAATAAAACCAGTATATTTCTCAATGGTAAATTTCACATTGGCAGCCAAAAAATGAATTTTGGTTCATTTTTGGCTAAACACCAATGAAGACGTTCACCTGCAGCTGAACTTCAGAAGGAGTTTCACCAGGAGTCCGTAAACAATTGGACTGTCAGGTAAATACACTGGGGAACAGGAAACACATGCACAGTCCCCAAAAATACCTCCCCACAAATTAGTTATTAACCAAAAAGGGAAAACAAGTAGCTTTCCAGCAGCAAAAGGCTACCACCTCCATCCTGTAACAGGCTTAAAATCACTGCCAATGGGCACGCTAACATCACATGACTCCTGACTGGATGGGGTGTTCTGGCCAAAATTGCCCAACTAGGACATAATCACAAGGAAGTATCAGCAAACCAAAATCTAGGGGCATTTGACAAAAGCTTCAAAAATGTCAAACTTGCTCCCACAATGGCTCCACACAGCCCACAACCAAACACTGGTAACTCCATCTGGCTCGGTGCTCGGCTCCAGTCTGGGGCCCCAGACAACACTCAAGGACCTCCGCATTCTTGCCCAAGTTCTCCCAAGGAAGTTCGACTGAGTGCCAAGTCCAAAAGAAACCCAAACAGGTCACAGATATCCATCATTGATTGAATCATGTCTCTGCTACCCTTGTCATCATGCTGAGGCCAAGACTGAGAAAGCTGACATTATCTTTAAATTTACTGGTCACAAGAAGAGAGCAAAAGAGGACTCAAGATAAGCCTCACACCAGCATTAAATGTATTTGCCTCGAGGCCGCAGTCAACAAGGAAATCTAGAGGCGAAGAGATATAATGTTCCCTGCCATCAAAGAAGCAAATATTTGGTGAAATTCAATAATCTCTAACACAGATTTTCATATCTAAGATTAATTTTAATTTGCCACAATCTATATCATTTATATTTTAAACTGAAAATAAATAGCACAGGATTACAAAAAAAAAAAAAAAAAGTCAAACTTAGGAAAGACAAAGGGTAATGAACTGCTCCAGATTAGAAGATGCTACAGAAATGGGACTAAGAGATGCGACTGGTCCTGGTTTGGGCCAGGAGACCTGCTCTACAGATGGCTTTGAAACAAGCAACACAGCTTAACAATGGACTCTATATCACACGAGTTTTATAAAATGTGAAATTTCCTGAAATTGATCATTTTCCCTTTTTATATCCATTATTATTAGTAGTAGTAGTATATGTTTCCGTGGAAGAGAAAAAGCAAATGTGAGAAAATATTATCATTGGTAAGGGAGTTCTTTGTACTAGTTTTAACAATTTTTCTATAGAATTGAAATGTTTTTCCGAAATAAAGTTTCTAAACAAGTGTTCATCCCTTTGAACCAACACTGACTGCTAAACCAGTACACACATTAACTCACTCACTCCTCATGACCAACACAGGGTGGGCATTTTTATGGTCCCATTTTACACATGAGGAAACTGAGGCACGGTGCCTGGAGTAGTCCCTGAGGTGCCACAGCATGATGTGAAACTCAAGGCTGGGCTCCTCCTGCAGCTCCATGGGGGCAGCCCCATCCCTGGTCACTGCAGGTCAACAGACGAGGCCTGACAGCCCACCTCGGCTGTCTGCCAAGTGCTGTCCAGGAAGTTGATGAGGGCACCACATACTCAAGACAAGCAGTGCCTAGCAGTTTTTCTGCCCAAAACCTTTCACTGAGGCTACAGAAGCATCAAGGACACTCCCCAACCCTGCCCTGATGCCAGCATTCTTAAAAGGCCAGTTCAGGACAATCTTAAACACTTCAAGGGACCCTCCCTGGGAAATGTTCACAATGCATTAAGAAGACTTCCCCAACACTTCCTATAAATTCCCCCTGCCTGCTGTGCTTTTTAAAATTATGCATGTTTAATTCTAGTCATATTTGCACATAGGTTTATTAAAGACTCAAAGGAAGCTTATTCTAAAACTTCTTTTCCTGTCCTTCTCAGTCCCATTTCCAGCTCACGAGCACCCCTTTCAACTCTTCGGGGCATTTCTTTGCTTAGTACTTCCAAAGTTCTAAATTACATTTTTATATCTTGCTCCTCCTTGACATTTCAGTTTTACTATTACTTACTATCCACTCACTATGGAAAACAAGGACAGGCCTCTTTCACCAGCCCTCTACCAGGTGCATACGTGCACACACACACGCACAGACACCTCCCAACCCCCAAACTCACAGCACACCCACATCACAGCTGGGGTGAGTCAGAATTCAACACTGATGCTACTATGATTTTTTAAATGCTCTTCACTGCTGAATGGTATACTGTGATAATTTTTTCTTTTCTGCCAATTTTGGTGTGTGGAATTAGTAATCACTTTTTTACTAACTTTTCCATAAACTTGTCATAAGCTCAGAACTTATGGCAGAAGCCTTCCCACCCCTGAGAGCTGTGCTGGGACCAACCCAGTGACAACAATGGTTTCCCTTCCCTCTCTCTTGGGCTGGTTACCCTGTTTCCTGAGTCCATGGTCTTCCTCTTTCCTTGTTTTGCTGCAGTATTGATTCCCAAACTTCAGTCTGGCATTTTTAGTAAAACTTAATTCTTAGAATTTTCAGTAGGAAAACCATGCAAACATTTTCAATTCTCTAAAATAATTTATCAAGTAGATCAATAGAAACATATTCAAAGTTCCATCACAGCATAAAACAAATAATTTTGCCTATAGCCCATAATTATTATTTGTACACAATTACTATTCATCAATTAAAAATAAATTAAAACATTTACAGTAAAATAAATTTAATCTTTGCAATTTGCTAGGTGACTGTGACTAATGTTTGAAGAATGCAACTTTAAAACATTTACCTTTGCTTGGGCAAAGAATTATTTGCATCACGTGTATGTTTTATTTATCACTAAAGTATACAAGCTTCAAAAAGCATATGCATGAGCTTGCATATATAACATTAAAATGGAAATGAATGCAATGCTTTTAAAGCTGAATTTTCTATCAGCCAAGGTAAAAGAAAGGTATTCTGAAAACAGTTTCAGAGATAAAATGATTAAAAAGACTATTGGCAACAGTAGAGAATTATCAAATTCGTAAATTGTAAATCTTAATATTTCTAAACAACATATACAAAACTGTACCTTTTTTAATGGATTAGTATGAAGGTACATATGATTGGGTTACATTATTTACATTTGTGAGGTGAAGTCCAAAGTCCGAGCTGCAGTTGAGTCCTTCCCCCAGGAAGCGAGCCACACACCCCCACACTGTGCCTGATAGGTGGGAACCTGCCAAGCCCCCTCCTCCCTCCCTCTTCTCACATTTAACTGTGTTTTTCTCTCATGTGGCCTGCAGTTGCTGATCTGCTAGTTTCAGATTAGTACTGAGCATGTGAGATGTTTGCTTTTCCCTTCTTGAGATACTTTGCTTAGGAGAACGTTCTCCAAATCCATCCAGGTAAATTCAAGAAATGTGACGCTTCCATCCTTTTGTATGGCTGAATAGTATTCCATAGTACACATATGCCACATTTTATTACACCCGTGGGTTGGTGGGCACATGGGCTATTTCCACATCTTTGCAATTGTGAATTGAGCTACTACAAGTGTTTGAGTGCAAATGTCCTTATGGTAAAATGATGTTTTTTCTTCTGGGTAGACACCTAGTAATGGAATTGCAGGATCAAATGGAAGATCTATTTTAGCTCTTTGGAGATTCTCCATACTTCTTTCCAAAAAGGCTGTACTAGTTTGCAATCTCACCAATAATACATAAGTGTTCCCTTTTCTCTGCACCCATGTCAGCATCTGCAGCTTTGGGACCTTGAGATGTGGGCTGTTCTCACTTGGAGTTAGGTGATATCTCAAAGTAGTTTTGATTTGCATTTCTCTGATGATTAGAGACAATGAGCATTGTTTCATGGGTTTGTCAGCCAGTCATCTGTCTTCCTGGGAAAAGATTCTGTTCATGTAGCTTGTCCATTAACTGATGGGATTGTTCATTCTTTCCTTGTTGATTTGCTTCAGTTCTTTGTATATTCTGGTCACTAGCCTTTTGTATGATTTGTAACATGTGAATATCTTCTCCCGTTCTGAAGGTTGTCTATTTGCTTTGTTGATTGTGTCCTTAGCTGTGCAGAAGCTTTTAAGTTTGATCAGGTCCCGTTCATTTATTTATTTATTTTTGTTGCTGCAGTTGCCAACATGGTCATCTTCATGAATTCAAAATTTCCCAAAGCTGATATCGTTAAGCGTTTCCCCCACTTTCCTCTAGGGTTTTTATTGTTTCATGTCTTAGATTTAAATTTTTTATCCAGGAGCAACCTTTTCTGTACTTCTCTCTAATCCTGGTCTTTTATCTCCCAAATCCATAACTATACAAGGGGTGTCTGGACAGCCGGTTACCAAATTTTTCTCCCAGCCTCTAAGCTGCAATTGGGATGACTTGCTGTTCTCTCATGCCTCCCTAATCATCCCTGAAAGTCCTGCTCCCC